>JANSTT010014554.1:0-22237 GCA_026745375.1 Platyura marginata | reverse complement strand
AACTTAACTTAACATCATAGAATTTTTAAGATAATTTTATAAATTGATTACAAAAACTTTTTGTTTAATTATTATTATTATTATTAATTATTTTACATACAATTATTCTGGCCGTTTTCCTGAGACAGTCTTAAGTTTTTAGTCTGTTTAAATACTTTTTTTTTATATTTATATTAATTATAATTATAATTTACTAAAAATTTAATAATTTTTAATGCTTATAAAACAGTTTTTATCAAAATGATAAGTTTTATACTCTATGTGTGTGTACGTTTAATGTATGTATGCATGTATGTATGTATGTTTGTATGTATGTGTTGAGACCTTATATGAGATAAACTAAACACTATCTATATAGTCTAAAGCAATAAATATATATATAATTATGGCATTTTGGTTAGTTTTTTGTTTTTTTTTCTCTTTTTTTCTTTTGTTTTTTGTTTTTTTTGCACATTTTATCTCTGCTGAAGTTGTCCATATTCGTATGTGGTTGATCCAATGTAGTGTTACGAAGCTTTGGCAAATTGTATAACCGAACTCATTCGCATCACAGGTGAATCATTCGAATCCGTTGTTGACGGTTTCTCTTCTTTGAGGTAGATTTTTCGTTTGCGCAACGGCAAACTCATAACATCACGATCGGCCATCAATATTGAATCGCATTCGGGTGACGATGAACGATCCGGTGATTCGGGTGATGATCGTGGCGGTGTTAGTAATGGTTCGGCGCCGGCCAGAGCGGCCTCAACACGTTTGACAATTTCGCTAGCTGCATCGATTGACGATCTGGAAGAAGAGATTTTTTACTGAGTATTGAGTATACGTTAGAGAGAAAGAGAAGAGATGAAGTGAACTGGCCATCTTGACTATACCGGTTCATTCATTTGATATTTTAAATTCTAATTCCAAGGGAAGTATACTTTTGTACTATCGGAACAAAAACCAAAATGAATGAGACTATTGGATTCAAGCTATAAAATAGGTTCCAAGAGAACAGATATTTTAGCTAACAAAATCATTTTCTGCACTATTGGGGAATTGAGAAAAAAAGGAATTGGATCCCATTTAAGAATAGAATGAAAAATATTTTATAGAAAAACTCACTTATAATTTTCAACCTTTGGTGCTGGTCCAAAATAGCCTTGTTGTCTCATAACCGCTAGCGGTTCATAATTAAAACTATTTGGCATTAGTGGTCCATGACGAATATCCGCTGAATGTTGTGCATTTGTCATAATTTGATGTTTTGCATCCTTTCCCCCCATACCAGTAGCAGAATCGGCCAGATCTTCGGCTGCAGCCGCTGATGTTGCTATCGAAACAGCTGCCAATAAGGCCGGATTAACACCACCGCCGGTCGATTGTATACCATAATTGGTCGGAACGGATTGTTCAAATCTTGTATACATTGTATTGTAGTAGCCCAATTCATCACCGTCAGAATTTGCTTCCGAACTAGATTCTCTCGGTGTTTCCGGTAGTTTTTTGTTCGTTTTATTTATCGGCTTTGGCACCGTTGCCAATTCATTTGTCTTTTCCACTTTTATTGTGTCCGAAACATCGCCGGCAAATGATGACACATTTGAATCGGCACCATCTTCGTCGGGCATTTCATTTGCATGACCCTTAATGTGTGCCTCCATTTCTTTTTTATTTTTAAATGTCTCGTCGCATATCGTACATTTGTAACATTTGGAACCGTAGTGTTGGACTCGATGCAATTTTAAAACGTGATTATAACCGAAATCTCTAAAGCAAATATCGCAGTGATAAGGTTTTTCACCGGTATGCGTTCGTGAATGGACTTTCAACTGTTTGGAACATGTGAATCCTTTGCCACATCCTTCCACCGGACATTTGTATGGTTTTTCGCCTTAAATACAATTTCAAATTACCATAAAATAACCAAAATACAAAAATGTTCACAACAAAGCTACCTGTATGTGTTCTCATGTGAATGACGAGCTGTCCCGATTGGATAAATGTTTTTCCGCATACCGAACATTTGTGCGGTCGTTCGCCCGTATGTATGCGCATGTGCCGATGTAATTTACCGCTATGCTCAAATGCTCGACCACACACTTCACATTTATAGGGACGTTCTTTCGTATGGATGCGACGATGAACTTGAAGATTTTCCTTGACACTGAACATTTTGTGACAAAATTCACATTCAAATGGTCGTTCACCGGTATGCGTTCGGTAGTGACGTACCTGAGAGTTTCAGATTTAATTTATTAGATTAGATTCAAGATTTAATTTGGTGAAGCACTTACCAGTCTAGCTGGAACGGCAAATGTCTTTTTGCACACATCACACTGATATGGATCGGATGTCGATGTACTACCAATTGACGTTACACTAACCGTTGTCGAAACACGGCTGAGCTGCTGTTGCACTAGCTTAGCATGAGACTTAATATGGCTGGTATGTGCACTTTTGCTGCCAAACAACATGTTGCACTGATCACATTTAAATTGAGGTTTTTGCTGCTGCTGAGGCGGTTGTTGTTGTGGTGGTGGTTGTTGTTGTTGTTGTTGTTGTGGTGGTGGTTGTTGGTGTTGTTGTTGTTGGTGTTGATTTTGTTGCTGCTGCTGTGAAACTATTTGAATTGTTTGTTGAACACTTTCATTATTTTGTTGTTGTTGTTGTTGTTGTTTGGCATGGTTTATATGAATATTATTAAATAATTGATTTTCTTGATATAGTAAGGAATTATTGCTTATATTTGAAACGCGAACGGATTCACCGTCACCGATTTGCATTGTTGATGGTTCAGTTTGCATACCATGTGGTAAAGCAGAAGTGTAGTACACCATATTGTGGGTATCTAGAATGAAATGAAATAAAATTGTTAATATTACGTGTTATTTGGCCATCTTACTTCTAGAGATCTTTAATTTTCCAGATACAGTCTTTCGTACTCTTAAATCAATAACTACGAAATGATCAGCGATATCAGTCGTCCAATTGACAGGAAATATAAACTAAAGGATAAGACATCATAGAACAAAATTTGCTATAAGTACTGATAGATCGCTCTGCATTTTAATCCTCTGGACATTTGTATCTTTAAAAACTACATTTTTCACACGGAAAACTTGGGTCCAAACTGAAATATAGACCGTAAGCACATAAGATACTGAACAATAATACAAGGGGACACAGACATTCAGCTCTTATGTAAACTCCTTATGTAAACTCCTTAAAACTTGTTGCAAAGTCTTGGTAGAGAATACAAGAGGTGGCCATACCTAACAATCTAAAACTACTATGGGTGGCCCGGACACTGCTATATTCCGGGTAACTGCTATATTCCGATGAACTAACCAAAAAAACCCTAATATTGCGAAGTTCTGTGATCCTCAACCGCCTGTCCTAGGCATACCCAAATTCTGTCTTCAAGCAATAGACAAGGGAGGCTCTACTTGTTCAGTTCACAACTATAGATTCACATTGCAAAAAATCATCCGTGGAAGAGTGTCCTGCACTAATTCCATTAAAACATACAATATTGGTTTATTCTTTCTATTTCCATCTTTTATTTAGAATCAACAATACTTTCGAAATTTAAAACTCAATTCCGAATTTCATTCAAAAGAATTACCTCTATTCAGAAAATGTACAACCCGTACTAGGTAGGAACTAGTAACCAAAAAAAAAAATACATAATTAACACAAACACACACACACAGATATTTACAAATTATGGGGTTACTTATTTATGGCAAAACAAAAACTATTCGGAATATTTTGATTTATGGCCAACTATAGGGCGCACTGTGGTGGAATTAGAATTTACTATCGAATTTACACACACGAATTTTATTAATATTTTTGTTCATATAAATACAAAACATTTTATGATGGTGGAAAAAAAAAATGGGTTATCGTTATGAATTTGTTGATACTTTATCATCCTCAATAGTGAAAAAATAATGGCACCGGAAAATGTTTAGAGGGTGGATAAATTATGTACGAAAATGCCTTCGTACTAAACCGTTTACGGATTTTTGAAATTTTCGATTAGTAAATATATCTAACAAAAATACTTAAATCGTCTTAGAAAATGGCGTTGTGGCGCTGCAATCAATTTTAAATTATTTCCAGGATTTTAATCATTTACTCGAAATATATTCGGTATAGGGAAAAATTGAATATAACAAAAATGATAGAGAATAGAAAAATGAAAATTTTATTAATTGACCAAAAAATTCCACATCTCACCGTTATGGCGCTGCAATCTATTTTATATAATTTTACGGTATTTTTCTTAGTGCATACTTTTTTAATGTAAATAATTGCAATCAACCCCCCGTACAAAGAAAAAAACCCCACAACCTGCCCTTAATTATTTAATAAAAAAACAACATTTAAAAATGAAACGGACATTTTGAACTTATTTCGATATCATCTTGAATTGGCGTCATATCACATATCTACGTATAACAAATGTATTTACTACATACTTATTTAGTATTTACTTAAATACTATGTTTACGTTTATTCAATAATAAAACTATAATTAATGTAATTAAATCTAAAATGGTGATGAATAATGGTGCAAATCGATAAATGAATATGTAAAACATGACTGATGATAAAATGTAATGGGAAAATCAAACCAGGCAACGAACCCAAAAAAAAAAAAAAACTACAAACTCAAAACAAGCAGCTCTAAAGATATAGTAAAGATTTCCACCCTACCACCCCATGAACAAATATGGATTTGTGCATATCTCACATAATAAATTTTTTTTTTTAAATAGTCCCATGATGATGGGATCAACAATTCTCACGAGCCGCCACACTGCATCGGAAGTATCAGAATTTGTGTGAAATTTGGCAATTTTACAGTGTTTTCAACTGAAATGATGTAGAGGCCTCCGCTGGGTGTACTAAGAAAGCTCTATCAAAACGGAAGCCAAACTATTCACAACGTAAATCTTTTGACTAATAATTCCATACGATAAATAATAAATGAAAACTACATTAGAAAGGGAAATAGCTTCACCACCAATTACGTAAATGTAGGATTTGTATAAAATAATTTCTTATTAGGATTTATTAACATTTCCAACGTCTTTCTACAATTTTTAGGTATTCAATACTTTTGAAAAATTATTTTTTTTGACTTTTCTCCAGTGTTATGGTGATGAAAATTTTCGGTAAAACAAAAAAAAAAGGTTTTAGCACTTTATCTTATCATTTATCATTCATCTAATTATCAAAATTAAAAAATAAGAAAATGTGAAAATAAATTCTGGATTTAGAGGATTTTTTTTTTAAAAAAAATTGAATTTTCTAACTTTTGATTCTTTTTTAAATGCTAATTTTTAAAAATCGCTCCATTTTCTGATTATGAGTAATTTATTTATAATTAATAATAAACTTTAAAAATTAATCTCCATAAAAACGAATTATTTAACCTAAAGTATCCCAAAAAATACAGCCTGTCTTAGCAGTTTTCATTGAATTTTTATATCCCTTGTTACTGCGTAGAAAAATAGCAAGAGAATTTTCCAAAAAAAAAAAAAAAAGAAAATATATCGAAAACACAATTTTCAGCAAACAAAAAAAAAGGAGAGTCAAATTTACATTTTTTCACAGTAAATATTTTTAAATAATTTGCTCGCTTTCGAAAATTAAATATTGTGCGTAATGCGTACAAACTTTTGCAGTTGAATTTTAACAAAAAACAAAAAGGAAATGTAGGTATTCCTAATTTGTACTCTATGTGTATTATTATTATGTATTTTATGTATATACTTATTTAATATATTGTCGGTATATACACGAAATATGGACAAAAGAGAGTTTTTGAGCAATGACTGATGGGAGTAAATAGGGAACGATGTCTAGCTATATGTAACAATGTTTATTATATACGAAGCTGTGCTGTGCTGTGTTGCCCTACATTTTCCTTAAAATTTCACTTGATAAAGTAGAGAGGTGTATTATATAGCCCAAAATATACACTGTTACGGTATTGTTTTGATATTGATTTTTTTTAAATTTATTTTTAGCTAATTTTTGATAAAATTTTAATTTAATTTTTCATACAAAAAAAAACTTTCTACCTTTTTTCCCCAATTAAAGGATATAGAAAAAGAAAATCGCATTTTCTTACCTTTGTCTATTTCATCTTTAATTTCAGTTATATCCGTTCCAGATTTGGACAAAATTGTCTTTATCCAATCTTGTTTATTCCATGAGCTCATTGTAACCACATTTATACTTTTATTTCACAGCCAATAAATTTTCCAGTAGTAATAAGACACTATTTTTCATCAGCAATAGAGGTAAAATTTCAGTCCTTTTTATTTCTCGATTTTCCTATGGTTAACAATGAAAACACTTGTTTTTTCCCCCACTATTCAATTTTTTTTAATTATCATAACATTACTTTGTAATTTATTAGCATCATAATTTTTAAAAAAACACCCAAAAATGACATAGATTTTTATATATATTTTTTATTTTTTATTGTTTTTTTACTTTGTAACTCAACGAAAAAGAAAAAATCGCTTATTACACTTGGAAAGTTCGAAACGCACTGTGTGTACATATATTATGTGTAGTTAGCTATACACCAGATTCCTATGTATAATAGTGGCTCTATAGTAGCTGGATGAGAAAAACCCCAAATGAACTTTTACACATCGGGAAGTGTTTTTACCGTGCTGCGTTGTGCAAGTGCGTATGGGTATAAAGGTTGAAAAAGAAAATCTAAGCTCCTGATGCCCAAAAATTGAGTAAGCTCCTCCTACCTCATCAATAAAAACGCACAACCGAAAATTCTTATTCAAAACGAAAATGAAAACTCGATTGTGTAGCGCGCGTTAGCGTAAAGTAAAAGCATGTAAAAGCAAAAGCAAGTTGTGAAAATGACATAATATCTAATACGAATGACGAAGAAATTTTTGTTAGGTTCGTTGCTGCGTAGATGTGGAATTAGAAATGAAGTGGGGATGGTTTCCTCTTCTATATTATATATACTTACATATATACATATATCAAACGCACCATACACCAACCATACATTAGATAGGGTCAATGGACACGTGCTTGATGCATGGAGGAGAACTTAATGCACAACACGTGGAATACAAGTTTTCCCATCAAAAATGTTGGGATAGGTTAAGTTCTAATGTGTATGTTGTTTGTGTTGATTGGAGTTGTGCGTGTATGCATTACGTTTTTTTTTTATTCACATATTTCAAGCGTTAGATGATTGCTGGTCACGTCTTATTTACAATTTATTAGTTAGATAGCATAAATAATCGATAAAAATAACAAAAACAAAAATAAAATATGGAATTAAATTTAATTTACACAAAAATATGCAAATACATTTCTGACCGTGTATGTTTTATATATGTTTTTTAAAATAATCGTACTCAACAAAAGCACTCCACTCAACGTAAAATCGATTTAAATATAATAAAAACACTAACACTACAATGTTCATTCAAAAATCTCCGTTGCCTCTGCTACCCACACACAATCAAAACACACAAAATCGAAATCATCAACAAAACCAACGTATCCAATGTATCGCCTCCCCTGTTCATAGCCTCAAACTCAATCTACACAAACAAACAACTCAACATGAGACAGGTTGTTTTGTTATTCTTCTTTTGCATGCTTTACTCTTCTTTGGTTGAGTGTTTGCACGCACGCTCTCTTCTCGTTTCATTACTATTTAGTTATATATCTATATATTCCATATCGAAATCGCTGTTGTGTCGAAATCCAATGTTATACCTCCACGTGCTGGGCACGTTACAAACTTGCGATGAATCGTTTTTGTGAGATACCGACCTCGCCAAGCCAAGTCTAGGTAGGCTGCTTTATAATACGCTTCGCGTGTGCATTTATATTATTATTGAGTATGGTGGCGATGGCAGTACACAGCAACGTTAAAATACATCACCATTATGCATATTTATAGGTAAAGTATATAAACAATTATATTATATATTGGATAGGTGGTGTACCTAATGATATGTACTTTTATTTTATGGCAATATAAAATTAACGCCATTAACAATGTCATTATGTTATTTTACCTTTTTCGGTTAGTTTTCATTTGTATTTTTTGGTATTAAAGAAGAAGAAAGGTGTTGAGTTGAGACTTTTTTTTTTTTTTTTTTTGATTAAAATTCTTATCTAAAATTTACATATTCTTGATCTAGGTACGTAGGAAATGGACTTTACGTTCCGGCTAAATTGCAATAATAAATCACTTTACTGTGTACACTTTTTTGTCTTTATATATTTTGATAAATTGAAACTTTTTTTTGTTGTTGATTATGATTTTAATTGAATTTTTTATAAAATTTTTAAATAGGCCAATGAAAAATATCGTTCAGTCAAGATGCCAAAAAAAAAAAATTTACAATAAGCCTTTTCTAAAGATTTTGGAAGCGTTTGAGTAAATAATTCTAAAATCACAACCTCTTTATCATTGATAATGAACGATATGTTCTTTAGTAAGTCCTATTTGATAGTTTTGTTGAATTCGCCCAATTTTTCTTGAATTATTTGTCAGTGACTGGAGTGACTTTACTCCATTTTACAAAATCTATCTAGTTCAGATCAATTAAAAGCTAAAATGCGTTACCAGGAAAATATCAAAACAATAATTCGCTGGCTTTTATATCTACCCAAATAACTCATCGTAAAAAAAACTGTTTTATTTAAATTCAATGAATCAAAAAACCCTATACGCTTAATGTAATGTCACTGAACGCTTGTGAACAATCATATGCAAATTAACTTTTCTCTTAAAATGTCGTATAACATTTTTTAAAGACGAGACAAAAATGTTTAATGTGTTTTTGTCGTCGCTATCGTGTTTAAAAGTAATCGTAACCTCTTATATACTTTCTTTAAATACATTTTTACTTAAAACTTACTAAAACAAGTTATATTTATTTCGTAAAAAAAAAAAAACTTGTTTTTTAAATTGGCCATAATACAAAGATACATATTAAGTTCCTGAAAACCTTTTTTTTTTTCTACAAATAAATTTTCAACTAATTAAGTAGTGGTACCTCTCCACTGTACATATTTTATCGCTTTCTTTTCTCACACATATTTTGGAGCATAAATTTCAAATTAATTTACAACACCTAGCCTAGACCAACATATAAAATATGAAACTAATAAATTTTAATACTTTTATTACAAAAAAAAGAAATAAAAAAAAAAACAAAAACAATTATCAAAAATACCTTTGAGCAAAAACTCGCCTCACCAACCAAACCGACCATTCTCTTTTTATTTTCTGATCAAAAATTTATTTTAAAAATTAACTAACTGACCAAACCTAACCAACAATGTGTTTGCAGAATTTGGCAACACGACGACGACGACGACGACATTGATTGACCTCTAAAATATACGAAACATTAAACCCGAAATGTTTTTATTACATTGCGCAGACCCAACACACTCAAAAAAAAAAGTCGGTTTTTTTTTTTTTTGCATATGGCTGTTTAAGTTGTATTATGATCGCAGGTTTACATTTTCAGAGAAATAATTATATATCATGAGCATATAAAAAAAAAACATGTACTATGCTTATATACATACATATTTATGTACATTAAGCATATACATAAGTAATATTAGATTTTTTTAGATTAAAAGAAAGAAAGAAAAAAAAAATGGCCATGAAACCGATTTTTAATAGCATTGCGTATTTGAATTGTAAAAATTTATTCTTATTCTGCAAATAAAATGTTTATTTGTTATTTACTGACCATACCCATTGCACCTAGATTTAAGATAGAAAATGGTTGATTCGGTTAGGTTATATGTGGAATTTATTTCGATAGTAATATTTATTATATTAATAAAAGATGTGTGCAAAATTTTGCATCATAAAACCGTTTCCTTGACATTTTCAATTATAAAATCAAGGTCACTTTGCATAATTCAAATACTATTATAGTTAAAAATCAATGTCATGCTAAATTGTGTACAAAACTTTAATTACATATTTGTACAGTAAATTTGAGTGTTTTTTATTTCTTCTTCAGAAATTGATTTTATTCGTTCCAAAATTTCAACCCCGCCCCTCATTGTAAAGATATTTCTATCTAAAATTTAATTTCTAAAATAATTTATCTTTGCAATTTATTTCTAATAACATTTTGAGAAAAATCCAAAAAAAACCTAAAAGAACAATAAATTTATATGAATTTTGAGGGGTTGGTTAAAAAAAAAAAGTTCCACACGAAATTACTCAAGATTTAAGAATTTAAATTATCCATTTTTCAAGAATTACTTACTTCAGGTGATATTAGCTCCCCTCTGGGATACTTCCATTTATCCCTTTACAGATTCCTAAATAATTTTCATATTTAGAATAAAAAAGTTTTTATTCGTTTGATCCGAACGGAATTGATTGGGTTCGGCTTCTTTTCGCCACTGTTAAAATCATCAAACTAAACTACTGAAGAAATAGTGAATGGAGTTTTTGAAGTTATGGATGTTGCAAAATTCTAAATTTGAAAAAAGGGAATCAAGGGAAAAAAACGAAAAAAGGGTAGCATTTTTAAAAGTGCTCTCAATTTAATTTTAATCGAACGGAATTAACTCTCATTCGAACACGTGAAGGAGTTCATCTACATATATACTGAGAAAGTGCTAGAAATAACACAACGATCCCTTTTTAACTGGTTTATGAATCTATATGGGTGTTTTATTTATTTAGGAAAGAGGCGGGAGGGGGGGGGGGTAGTTTCATTTTTCTGTTTACAATCAAATTATTTGGCTTCCATTCTGGAGTGTTCTGCTTCATCTATCAATACATACGTATTTATTCTGCACGTGTAGACAATAATTCTATAAACAACATCAAAACCGAAGTTGTGTTCAGGACCAATCCAATTTGTGTTTAATTTCGTTCCCTTTTATGATATGAAGCCATTCGCGTCAGGCAAGAGGAAAAACGAAAAAAAATTGGGAAAAATCTCATTAAAATAATAAAATTTAATATTTAGCTAATATTACGCAACAAACCATGTACATACTTCATTATGTTATGTGTTGTTTTTTTTTTCACCCCCGACCTCTGCCAATCCAGACAAAATCTTTCCAATTCTCTGGAATTATCAGAAATGTACAAAAGGTCCTGCCTATATAATATACAGACACAGTAGATAGTGTTACTGTACTGTAGCTATGGATATATTTTACCTTCATTCAAAAAAAAAGGGGGGCTTATAAAATATAAAATCCCAATTTCAATCAATGACGCTCAATTTTATATGTTTACAATTTATACTGATAATATGATGATTATTATTAATGAAGAAGGTACATACGAGATGATATGGGCGTTATACGCCAGTTTTGTTGTAAGTACATATCTCCTATATTTGTATTATTCCGACATTTTAAATGCTGTGTAGAAAATATGTACATATGTATATATGTTGTCGGTATGTACATAATTCTCTAATATATTGTATGTATGTATACCTATGTATACATATATGTAATAAAGGAAAATTGTGTAATGCGCACACTTATAGTAGCCACCTCTGTACATTTGAATATTGTAGGTTGTAGGATATGAATAAAATATAAATTACTCATCCAAACAAAATATTCATCAAATATTCCAATCCACAAAAAAAAAAAAAATATTTTATCAAAAAAAAAAACTTACTCAATAGGTCGTCCTGTGCTCTTTATACTTCGAAGAAACACACACTTAAAGTTCTCTTATCACTCAATTGGCAAAAAAAAAAAAAAAATTATTGTCACCACACCAAAAAAGAAAAAAAGAACTTCGAACTTTCGAAAATATCTATCAACTGAACCTGCCTATCTTTTCTTTTCACTTAAAACGCAACACTATAAATAATATTGACCTAGGTTATAACTTAAATATAACAACTAATAAAATAAACAATACCGCAACAAAATTGACAGCATATAAACAATACTTAGTGTGTAGGTACACGTTTACTCTGGTACCACAAATATTTAGTTCATAGTTTTATAAAGAAAAAAAAAAATTAAAAATTGTCAAAATCACAATGCACTATCCATTTTAATTGAACATTTAATTTGTTGGAAAAAGGGATTCCCCTATTATATTGAAAATATACACTCTTTTTTTTTTGTTCTACCCGAGGTATTATTAAAACCGTTGCTTCTTTCACAATGAATTTAACTGAATTCTCAATTCATAATACTTGGGTATTGGCTGTGAACCGATTCAAATGTTTTTGTTGTTGTTGTTTTTTTTTTGTGTGTGTTTTTTTGTTTTTTTTTTGTTTTACCCTCCTACACGAAAACGTACGACACCTAAACGAAGTCGCACACTGTGTACTGTGCTGGTGCTGCTGCTGCTATTGCTGTTGCTGCTGCTGATGGCTGAAATGATCGCGACGATTTCTCATTCCACAAAAATCAAAACATTGACACGTGGCGGCGATACAGTGGATTTTGCCGGCGAGCTACAGAACGTGGGTAATTTATATTATGCATAGATGTGTATGAGAGAATACAATTCACAATGCTGTGTACGTACGGTTGTATGTATGGATGTATGGATGATGACATATATGAATATGTGAAAACGTCATTTAACTGGGTATAGAAGCGGCAATATAGCCAATGGATTTGTAATTCAACCAAACTACATATATACTATACTATACAATACAAGTATACAGAGTGTTTCGGTTTCGCACACAACTTTATCGCTACTGCTTACTCACTAGCTAGTCTCTATTCTGGCTATAGAAAATTCTAATTGGTTGTGTATTTTGGTTAGAATTTTTGTTTTTCTTTTCTTTTTTTTTTCTTTTTTTTAATTTATTTTTTGGTATTCTGTCCCAAACTTAAGTTTAGGTTTTGGAGAGACATTATTTTTGATCTGCAGCAACAAAACAAAATTAACATTTTGATTGTTACTTTTTTTGTGTGTTATGTTTTGTTACTAAAATAATTTGAGGCGCAATAAATTTCACATTTATTATTCATTCTATTAAAATTGTAGGCTGATAATATATAGAGATGTACGAGTACAGTACATATGTACATAATAATAATGAAATGTAATATGTACCTAATTAGGTGTAGTTATTATAAATAGTCTTTGATTGTGTAATGAGTCTATTTTAGTTTAATTGTTGAAATGTACATTAGGTAGGCAATTGACGTTTTATATATACATAGATATTCAAAAAGGGTAGTACATAATTACATTAATAACATACGGAATAAATATAGACAATATCAATTGCCATTCCTCAAAAATGTCAGTTTATGAATCGAATTTATTCAGGAAAAAAAAAAATTATTGTTCCTACTGAATTAACTATAATGTTCCATTATCAAGTATCTACCTAGCCTAGTGTCTAGAGCTAGAGTCTAGTCTATTCCTTTGATAGAAATTGGAATATATTGAAGTGTAAACGGAAGTCTGTACCATATAAACAAAAATCCCTTTTCATAACTTCATAACTTTAAATGAAAAATTGCAAGTTTGCAGACCGGTCTTGATGGGGGTAAAATAGATTACAATAAATTTGATGTTAGGATTCGAATATTTCTTTGGTCATTGTTGAGATCAGCAATTATATTGCCCGGTGGTTTTTTAATATACATACACGTAGTATAAATATAAACATATTTATATAAATTATCGTATTTAACCCTTAATGCGGCAGCCATTTTTAGAATACACAAAGCGGCAAGGTGAGTTCAATTGAATTCGTATGTATTAATTTTGGTTTGGAGACACATTTTTCGAACAATGTTTTAATATTAAAATAAAATCCACCACCAAAGTATAGTCAGTTCGACTGACTATGTAACACTTGTATGTAAGAGATGTAATAATTTTTAAAATGTTAAAATAGTTGGCAATGTAGAGTAGAGCATTAAAGGTTGAGTATTGTATATAGAACTTTTTGGTCTATCAGAGAAATGCTTATTATTTTATTATCTATGACTTTGCCCTTATCCATTTTTTCTGTACAACAAATAAATATTGTGTAAATTGAATACAAATAATTGAAAATGCTAGTAATGATTTAAAATTAATTGTCGCGTAACTTTTTTTTTTTTTTATTAATGAAATCTTAATTTTTTTATTTTCTATAATTTCTGTCATATGAATTTTTTTTGTTATCCGAATATATTTCGAGTAAATGATCAAAAACACCAACAAAATAAGTAAAACTAATTGCAGCGCCATAACGGTAGGGCGTGGAATTTTTTGGCTCATTAACAAAATCTTAATTTTTTTATTCTCTATAATTTTTGTTATAATCAATTTTTCTCTATTCCGAATATATTTCAAGTAAATAGAGAAATCTTTGGCTGATGACTCGAAGAGGGGACCGTAACAAACTCTATCTCCCATTGAATTAATGCCATCAAATTAGTAAGTTTTTTTTATGCTCCACATCTAAAAAATTCCGATTTTCTTAGAATATATTCTACTAAAAGCATTAAACGAAATTGTTAAATCTCCCTGCCTAACACCCAAATTCTGATTATTTGATAGGATATTATATATACGAACATTATTTTGGTGCTGACTCTGCTGACTATATTACAATCTGATAGCAGAAGATGGGGTTTCGAGTTCCTTAGAAGGGGAATTTCTTATAATATAATCTCATTCTATTTGGATGAACTTTCTTTACATAACTTTATAGTACAAAATTCTATGACAAACTTATTCATAAACGAAGGGTAAACTAAACAGTAAAGCATCTCCTTTATGGTAAAGAATTAACCTTTTTTTTTTAATAAATAATAATATAATAATATTAACCAGATAATGAATAAAAAAAAATAAACAAACAAGGAATTATGATATGGAAGTAGTAAGTACAATGACCGCAGCACTGCACGGTCGCATTCAATAAAAATTTCAATCAAACTGATAATGAATAAAAAGTTTTATGTGAACAGAAAGAGAGTACATATATAGTACTAACTATGGATTGCAATTCCAGCTCAGATCATATCAGAATATTTTTTTTTTTTTTTTAATTTCCCTTTTTGAATAGAATATACATAAATTTCTGTATAACTTCTATTCTAGTTTTTAGCGATGTGCAAACATGCACACCACATATCCATATGTTGGTAAAGCTCCCACATCAAACATTAATGAAGAAAGAATGAAAAAAAAAAAAAACCATACAAAGTGTCAGTGACCCAGCAACTTTAGTTTACACGTGCCGTTCTTGTTTCCATCAAATTCCATTGCGGGCCTCTTGCAATGTGTAGCATATATATAGAGCGGCCACTCTTGGATTTCGATATTACTTAACTATATTTTTAGCTGTCGCATTGCACATCGTATCGTAAATATAACTACTCTCAGTCAGTGATACCCAATGTGAAACACTCTCTATGTACTATGGGGATATGTACACTTGAAAAGTATTATCTTTCTGCTTTCTGGGTATATATTTTTTTTTTTATCTGTGTAGGTTAGAAGATGTAGATTGTGCAGCGGCGTTATTTAAATGAAAATGGGGAAATGTTTCTCGGATAGCTTTTGGATATTGGGTGAGTGTCGGTTGGATGTTTTTTTTTTTGTTTTTTTGTTTGTTTCAGGTTCAGGTATTCATTTTATGTTTTTACTTAGCTTAAATCTTAATTTTATGTTAATCTCTTTATGTGTCTATCTGTCATGGGGAGATGGAGATGTCATGAATTGGATGAGAAAATGTTTAATAATGTGAATGTGGATTTGTACAGAAAAACAAATTTTCGAATCTGAATATGAAGAAATAGGGCCTAGTTGACGTTTTAAGGAAAACAAATCTCTTTCCTTTTTTTTTCTTTTGTTCAATTTATGAAGATTTCAGGTGATTTGTATAGAATTTCACATACATTTCCACACATTTACTATATGGAATGCCTGGCTTGGAAAATTGGCTTAAATTCCTATCAAAAAATTAAATTTCTTTTTTAAAAATTCATAATTCATCATAATTTAGGCATTATTGGTGCCATATGTGAAATATTTTCAATATTATATGATTTTTTGACGATATTTTCTGGTCCCCCAATTCATATTGAAGAAATTCATAGACACTTTTAGACCGTATTATACGAGGGTTTGATGTACGATCTTTTAATCGTTTGTTATTAGTTTTAAGCGATATATAAAAAAAAAACCCATAAAGAAGGAATAATTGGCTTTGCCGATTATAATGTACCCGGAAAAGTACTTTTGTAAATTCCACACAAATGACTTAAAAATCCAAGAAAATTATATAAAATTGATTGCAGCGCTATAACGGTAGGTCGTGGAACTCATTAGTCTATGAATGAAATATTTATTTTTTCTACATTCCGTCGATCTTTCGAGTAAATGGTACACTGTACCACAGCCTTCCCTATATTTTGTCCGATTTGCTTCAAAAACAATAGAGATCTTACTTACTCTAGGACTACAAGATAAATTGTGAAAATTTCAGTTTTTTTGCTTTAGTCGCAATCTTATAAACGGACGCTCATTCATATTTCGACTTAATTACTTAATTTCACGAGAAAGACAATGTCCCTGATTATTTAATATTTATTCCGATTACGTGGATTTTACTACACACAGGAATAGTGAAAGGATACTAAATCCAATGAAGTCTCTTGTTTTAAATTGAAAATTAAATACTCTAGGGTTTAAATCAAAATAACTAAAAAAACGATTAAATTTTAATTTCGCAAATATACCAGTTATTGAACTTTTTTTAATTAAGTAAAGAATTTTGATAAAACTTACATTACAATAAAAAAATAGGTCTAGAAAAAAAAATTGCAATATTTTTGAGTTTAAAATAACCACCTCATTAAAAAAAAAAATAATTAAAAAAAAAATAATAAAAAAACGAGATTGCAAAACATAAATAAATATTTCATGTGTAAATTGTAGCCACACGTGCCCCGTGTGTATATGAACAACGTAAGACTATTTTTTAATACTAACCTATTAAAAATAAATTTACATTTTATAAGATAATCAATCAATTCTATACTAAACAACAACAAAATGTCATTGAACTCCCCTCTCTATTCTATAAATGTGTGCATACAATATACAAGTGAATGTAGTGTATCTGGAAGTGTAACAAGTGTACCTAACTAATAAAAAAAACACATGTAAAGTTGGAATATAGACAAAATATAAAAAAAAAAATAAATAAATTTTTGTCGATAAAACAACCACATTTTTAATCAGAGAAAAAAAAAGAAAAAAAAATAGTAAAATTTTAACAAAAGCATCATTTTTCTTTTTACAAGCTTCCCAATACAGATAATAAAAAAAATCTGGACAGACTTTATTATTTTTAATTATTTTAAATGATTTTTAATTTTTTTTAATTAGAGGTTTTTGCCCCAAGCACAAATCTTACACAAAAAATAATCGCAAATTCGAAAATTCTATGTTTGTGTGTGTGTGTGTGTGTTTTAAACCCAGTCCAGTCCTAAATTCAATTAAAATTCATCAATGAGTCATAATAATAATAATAGTGCAAGCAGGTACTCCAAATATCTAAATTAATCGAAAGTAAATTTATTACAATCTTTTCCGGAGCCATACTTAAATTCAACTTAGGTACTTATAGAGGTATTACTTAAAGGTAAGATATATATTTCTTCTAAGTGCATTGAACTAGAAAACGATTAAATAAATTATTACAAAATATCACAAAATAAATTTCGATTTTTATATACTCTGTGCGGCGCGGGTTAAGCGTCCACGTGCGCCGAAATTGGGAAGTTCGTTGGCCCTTTTTCTGTTCTGTATTTTTAGGAACAGAAAAAAAAAAAAAAAAAACATTTTCAATGTTGTTGTGGTCATATACAACATACCGGCATTTATTACAATATTTCATTTATTTGTTGTTACAATATTAAGTAGGTATTTAGATAAGATTGAACATATTTTACCTGTCCTGCCTCGTATACTGAATGATTATTATGGCTTTAATTTAAATAATTTTTTATTTGCATAGAAGTGATTAAGTAAGTATTTTCTGTACTTAAAATACATCTCTCGATTAAGATTTTTATTAGTTTTCGAATTAGGTCAACTGAACAAAATTTTAACAAAAAAAGTCTTAGAAGGAACCAAATACTGATCATGGAATATATCTGGTTTAGAACCATTTTTATATTTGGGCTGTATGTTCTATGAAATATGTGTATGTAAGTGCCTGAGATAAAGTAGATTTGTAAAGAATTGGTATTCTGTTCGCACTTAATGGGAACTAATGACAGCCAGTGATAGAGAAGGAAACATTTCTCAGATAAGACCAAATGTATACTCGTTAAAAAGTTATCCCAAGGAATTACAACAGAACTACACGGAAATATATTGCAATTGTCGATTGTAGAGGTCAAAAATACTAAGGATCGTCAGAGTTCAAAAATGGCTGACAATTTGTAAAGCATTTATTGTCTAAAATTTAAATCTCATGACAACACTGTGGTGGTAGTTATTTTAGCTGAATTATTTTCAATTCCCGTAGATTTGTAGAAGTTTTAAACATAAATTCGCATTTCATTTGAAACTAGACGCAAAAGGATTTACCCCTACAGATGGGAATGTGCTTATGTTGTATGCATTTGGAAGTTTTGGGTGGCTGTCAGTTTCAGAAAGAAAAAAACTTTCTATGAATGAATTATTAAAAAATGGGCAATTCTGATTAGGGATGTTTTTTCATTGCAAAGTTGTAGTAATAATAGAAATTTGTTGTTATGAGGTAAATGTGCACCCCGGCACCGGATAAATCAATATTTACGTTTTTTCTTATTAAATAAATTAACAGGATCGTGCAATTTTAATCGAAAAAACCCACATTCAACGGAATTACCTAACAAAAACAAAAAATTGTAACTGCGTAATAATAATAAAAAAAAAATATACAACAAACTGCCACCTACGCCATTTGTACATCATTCCCTCTGTATTTCTCATTGAAATATTTCGTATTATGTACATTGGGTACATCCAAAAATAGTAGAGTTTCTATATATGTAGTCCTCCCCCATATTGCGAATCAATGACGAACATTTTCGGGGACCGGGGGATGGGGTGTGCATATATACTTTGGGAAAACATCAAAAACATACACAAAACCCAAAGCATGTACGATGTGATGAGATAAATACCAAATTCTATTGATTTTATGTCTTCCTCATTTTTTATTCATGCTTATATTGCCTGCGTAATATTCTTTTACGCACGTTTTCCCAAAATGTTCCAAAATTTCAGTCTCTCTCTCTCTCTCTCTTTCTATGTACATATAGGTAATACAGAACCCAAGGATATTATATACAAGCGGAGACTCTTTCATCTACATTACAATGCGGGGTTCCCCCAAAAAAAAAAACCCAAATAAAATCGACCAAATAAAGGCCCCATACACAATCCACCATCCATACATACATTAGTTCTATATAATCTAGAATTTATGTATATACACGGAATAGTACTCCACTCTGTTGAATCCATCCGAAAATGTACATAAACAAAATTAGATAAAGTACTTTTGGGTAGAGGAATCATAAAATATATCCAACAACAACAAATAACAGGGAGAAACCTAACATATGTACAAGGCAAAAGATACCACACAAACACACACACGCCCACACTCCCTGTATATGTAATACGCACTCTATACACTAGGCCTTCTCTATGTACTTATCAATTGACCCATTTTTCCTCCTATAGAACACAACACAACAACGGCTGCTGCTGCTGTTTCTGTTGCTGTTGCTAAGTTCGTAGACCCTTTCCCTGATGGATGTGGAAAAACTGTGTCTACACGTGTCACAATGCGTTGCGCTTTCACGCAGCAAGAATTTTTGTTTGGAAAAGCCAATTTTTTTTTTCTTTTTTTTTCGAGAACACACTTCCACCATCCACCATAAAAACCGGCGAAAAACAAATGGCATTGCTGGAAGTGCGAGCAGGTTGACAATAATTGGTCGTCATGTGAAAAGGAACATTTTCTTAAAATGTAGTACTGTTTCTTATATAAGAATAGATTTATTACGCTATGATTATCTTATTTAATTTATTATTATGGAATTTCGGTATTAATTAAAGATCTATATCTTAGTACAATGACATGGCGCACAAGTACTACGGAGGAAGTGACAATTTTTTTTTTCTTTCTTCAAATTCTTTCATTTCTTTCGTAAGAATTTCCAAGAGTTTTTCTGGTGATGCAGAGCCCGCCACACAATAGAGAACAAATCAATTTTAATGATGGCTTTGTTGTCTAGGTAACTGAAGTTTTTTTTTTTTTTTTTTTTTTTTTTGGGGGCTAGTTTTTTTCTGCATTATTTCAACTACCGGCATTGTAGATTGTGATTTTGTTCATGTACTGACGTGTCGTAGTTATTTCTAGTATTTTAATTTTATTCCAAAATTTTTGTCTTAGCACAATTTTTTTCCGATTTTTCCAACATATATGTGCATAAGAAAATCATCGAAAACGGCCATTATTGGAAGTGGCCATTTTTGTTGGAAATAATTTTCTTGATTTCTGGATTTTAGGAAATAGGCGAGATTTATGAGAACTTCCGAATTCAATGAGAGGGCAGAGCATTTGAAAGGTTTTAACACATTTACTATAATTGAATCAAAGTCGATACTCTCGATAGGTCCATTTCGTTGATTTTCTTCTATTCGTGATAAGACGAAAAATTTTAGAAGCTCCTTTTTTACCTCCAAGTTTTTTTTTTTTTTTTTTTTGGCGGGTCGTTCAGGTCCTTTTTTATGGTTGCGAGACGTGATGGGAGAAGAAAATGGACATGGACATGGTCACGTTCTATGGAGACCAGAGAATCCTGCAAGAAAAGCTTTGTTTTGGAACGGCCAATGAAGTGGCAAACCTGGACGACCCGCCAAAAAAAAAAACATGGAAACGCTCGACAATAAATCAGTTGGGAGAACATGGAACGAGTTTGTTGCCTTGGCAATGGGTCCAGACACTTGGCTTCAACTGGTTTCAGCTCTATGCGCCACCCAGATACCATCCAGGGTTACCATAGCGTTACCACTTGCCGTTGCCTACGTCGTCCCTACTACGGTTGCGAATATGGCGATTCAAATGTTTGCCATAGACCTATTTCGATTGCGAATCTTAGGAGGCTTCCCATGTTACATGCGTCAAGATCGCTATCAGATCTGTGCAAAAAGTAGTCGCGTCTTCCAAGGGCCATAAAAGAAAAGATCCTATGGGTAGCCCTGCAATTGTATTTATTCGTTGGTTATGTCGGTGAAGCAACAAGAGTCTCTATCGGAGTGTTGTTTACGAATTGGGAATTCGTTGCAAATATCTTTGATCTGCTGATCAATTTCCACACAACAACAAAAAAGTAGCCTACAGAATATTCTATATATGAGTGGACGCCAATGTATGTCGTGTGGTTTGGTTGTTCCATTAAAATTTTTTAAATTCCAAAGATTTTCTTTTGTCTCGTATATGATGATGATTACGATGATGATCCTTCAAATATTGGGCCATTGAGACATTTTTAATTATCTACTAGAAAATCAAAAAAAAAAAAAAAAAAAAAAAAAACAAAAAAAAAACCCCGACGAAAAAAACCAAAAATTATCTAAAAATAGAAAAAAATTTGTAGAATGAATAATACTTTAATTACTCCTTCGTCTATTTTAACCGCCGAAAACGAAAAATTTTTGTGCGCTTCCAAACATATGTGAAAATTTTGATCCGTCTATTTATAAAAATTATTTTAAACACCACTATACGGACACGCACCGCTAATAGAAAGAGAGAGAGAGAGGAGAGAGAAATTTGTCTAAAAAAAAAAAAAAAAATTAAAAAAAAAATTTCTCAACGAGTCGCGCTCGAAAATAATTCTTTGGCTGAAGACATTTTTATGGGTGCACTAAATGATCTGACTGAACAGGTGTTGGGATAGCCGAAAAAAAAAAAAAAAAAAAAAAAAAAAAAAAAAACATTAAACAAACATTTAAGATGTGAATCGCAGTGTAATGATTGGCCTCTCGCTCTTCATTTGCGCGAGCACCTGACCGGGGCCTCTAAATTAAGAAATTTTTCCATCGTTTCTTAATAAAAAAAAAAACAAACAAAAAAAAAACAAAAAAAAAAAACCCCAAAAAAAAGTGGGTTCCACCTTCTCAATTTTAGCCCAATTTATCGTTTTATTGTCAATTGTCATAATATACAAAGAT
>JANSTT010014553.1:0-68938 GCA_026745375.1 Platyura marginata | reverse complement strand
ATTAGTTAATGCATTTTAATATTGCTTCCATCAATAATGTAATGAAGGATAACGAAAACATTGTTGCCCAGTTTATTAAAATTTTGACATTTGGTGCTTGTGCAAACAAATGAAAATTACTTTAAATTTCTTTTAATTATTTAGTTTCTATAGAAGATTTTTGATATGACTGAAATTGATACAGAAAGGCTGCTAACAAATTTGGGCGGCTTCCACACTAAGCGATCCTTCCTTAATTACCTCTAACTTTCCTTCACTTGTAAATCAGAATGTACCAACATCATCTCCTAGTTTATCTATATGGACAGGACATGGTAGGAGAAAATGGCCAACATACAAGAAATGAACTAATTGAATTTGTACTATCTTTCGTTGAAAAAAAAATGTCCTGCGTCTTGTCTCTCGAATAGAAGGTCTTTTATTTGAATATTTTCATTTTTAAAATTATGATATTTTTCGATCTCTCAAATATAAAACATAGACGTTTTTTCGAGGGAAGACTGTAGAAGCAATATTTAGCTGTGTTTTGATGGTCAAAGTTTAATTCTAGACAGAATAAAAAAAAATATTGCAACTTTGGTACTTTAAAAAGTTACCACTACATTAATACTGAAGTTCATCTTACATACATTTATCTTTCAAAATTAATACCTAGTAAATATTATAACTTTAATGATACCATACTTGTATACCCCTAAAGATTTACTAATCGCACAAATTGCATTACTTCACAAACTCATGATTAATTACCGATTGTAATACCTATCACGTCCAATAAATAATTGATTTCCTAAAATCCTTTTACCTGTACCTGTACTGATGGTAACCTTTTCAACATGATAAATTTCTTATATATGGTTGGGTATGTATAACTATAGACTGCTCTCCTCTACCTACCCTACATACATATAGATGTTCCTCCACATATGTATGTAGTGTACGATAGAAATTCCTTCAAACCGCTATTATTAACTCTACTGACATCGATGGTATTAGTGACCATTTTAGCGTTTTAATGTACGATAAATTGATTTTGACATCAGCTGTGGTTATGTGTACTGGCTGGCTCTGCTGTCTGCTCATTTATTTTTCTATTGTAATTCGAAATTCCTTAATTAAGTTCTCAAGTATAGAGGCAGCACAGAGGACAATTAACAGAAAGTTCAGCAATTATGGCATTTCTATCTAGAATCATTATTTTGAGTTTTTTGTTTTTTGTGAAACTAAATTTTGCACAGTTTAGAATAGTTTTTTACGGTACATACGTTGTGTACCTACCTAGACAATTAATTATCGTCGAGTTGTATGTTTTTGAATTTTAGATAACAAATAGTGTACGTCCTTTGAATTTTAATTAAATTTTCCATTAAAAGGTGGACGTTTTTGTGTTTTATACGAATTATTTACGTTTCTCTCTATGTTAATAGATTTTTATTTAAATTATCCACTTGCATCAGTAATAAAAATAAAAATCGCCATTTATCGCAGTTGGTGGTTGATGGCGGGCGTTGTTAAATTATTTAATTTGTGTCCGATTTTAATTTAACGGATTTTTTGGTTCAATTTAAGAATATTTATTTTAAATATACACAGAATTGGAAGGTCCTTGAAGTAGGTATTATTACTATTTAAAAATTTCTCATGAAATGTCTTTGACTTTTAGGAAATTCGGAACAAAACTTGTTATTTTCGAAGAACAACTTTATTGTTTGACAAGAAAAAAATTTCTTAATTTTCAATATTATTTTTCTTTTAAAGAAAACAAAGCAGTATAGTATTTAAACTTTTCAGCTATGTATATAAAAAAAGTGATAAAAATTGCTTGATTTCGGTCATCTGTAAAAATAAAAATTGTTTGTTAATCTGTAGGTAATGGGCTCTAGGACAATTCATGTTGACCAAAAAATAACAAAATGTGGGAAGTTCTCTGAAAAAAGCGTTTATTGAAAATCAAAAAAAAAAATGTTCCCGTAAAACTTGAAAGTTGCCTTAAATGAGTCCAAAAATTCAGATTTTTTAAATTAAATAGAGAAAATTTTATAAAAAATGATGTTTTTTTTATCAAATTGTCCATTTCAATTGTTCTTCTTAATTAGGTGTACGATTTTGGTACGATTTTCAAAATACTTAAGGCACTGTATAAAATGGTCATTAAATTAATTAGTTTATGGTATGATCTATTAAACAAAATAGTTACTAACCTTCTGTTGGATTTGTTTTGTAGGTAATGGCCATCACCTTCACCATTAACAATAATTAACAAACGGCGTTTTCAATTTAGATCTGAGTTTAATCTGGCTTTTTGGACATATTATATATTATAAAAAGCCAGATTTTGTTTATTTCTGTAATAGAATTTTTTTTTGAAAATGTAAATTTTCTCAATAAATTTTGTGATATTTTTTGATAATAATTGTTTTGGATTATAATAAAGTTTTTATCTGGAGATTTTACTATTTTTAAGATCCACCGCATAAAAATATTAGCCAAATGATGACAAACGTTGAGTCAGAAAATTATATTTTCTTTAATGATTTAAAATGCTTGGCCAAGGGATTAATTAAATTCTACTAACTAGCTGGTGACTTTCCGCCACGCTTGTCATAGTCTGCCAAACACTAAAAATAATGCTAATTTCTCTGACAATTACACAAGGGATATGTTACGGAAAGCACATGTTCAGTATTCATGATGTTTCTGCATATTTTCTGTACAGTTGATGAACTCAGTAGAAATATGTTCTCTTTGGTATAAAATTAAATCCTCTTCTAAATGTCTACATCTACGTAGAGATATCCTTGTATGTATAAGTACACAGTGAAAAAAAGTTCTAATTTTTACTAACTATAAATCAATATAAAAATTTGATTGAGCAACACCGTTTGTGACACTTTTATCAACAGTAAGTATAGTAATCTTAAAAATCCTATAGTAAAAATACTTTTATACCACATTTATTACTATTTTTTAATGTAAATTATAGTAAATTTACGAAAACACACTGCAATAGTATTTATACCAAAATAGTAAAATATTGTTACAATTTTCATTGGGTTTGGATTGGAGCCGAGCGGAATACTTTAAAACACTATTCGACCCGATGATAATTACAATTTATTTTTATTTTTATTAAAAAAAAGAAGGAAATTACACAAAAATAACTACATTACCAAAACAATAAAAGAAAGCTAAGAAAAATGTATTCTTCGTGTGGAAGCGCTTCGCTCATCTTATTTGTTGTTGTTGTTTTTTTTTTAACGAAGCGATTAAAATGGATACTTCTCCTTGGTCGGTTATGCGAACTCTGGTATTTTTATTTTCTCCCCGCACCGTTCTTGAAGGTGAGGCCAGATGGTAGTATTCTTCTCTATCTCCATGACCTCTCCCTTCCACTCTCGGTGCTTTGAGGGACTCTATCACCTCTTGTGTTCGTCTGGCTTTCCCATTCTCTTTCGCTGTATTTAATCTAAGCGCACAATTTAGGTGAGCGAACCGCATCCACACCGACGTATATCTTGTTCTAACTGAAATTTCGAAAATCTAAATCTAAAATTATAAATATTTTTATAATCGTTACAATATGAATGTTCACCATGAATTGGTATGGATTACTTTATGTTTGCCATAAATCATGGTTAATCATGCTATTCTCTATGGTAATTTAGTTATCGTAAATAATATACCATAAATGTAGTAAATTTAGTTTGTTTTATGATAAAAATTAAAACATGCCATAGTATTTTTACTATTTTAACTGAATAGTCATAAAATAGTAAAATTTTTGGTAAAAAAAATTTCTCACTGTGTTTATGTACATACATATGTGTACATACAATGTTGGTATAAGGTTAATGCACTTATAAAAGCATTGCGACATATGATCATTCTAGTTAACAATATGAATACGAATATAATAGTACAAGTTCAATTTGAATGAAATAAGATTATTTAATTTGTCAAATATATATGTACAGTACATACCATACATGTACCATAATAAAGATATTATTTACCTACCGCAAACCAACTCCCCCATCCACCAAAAAAACCAAATTAAAACTATTTATTCAGTCATCCGATGTTCCTTAGTAATTATTTGAATTGGTTTCTGCACAATGAGTCTCTATATCTCTATATCTAACTGTCTATAATATTTACATGTATACAATGTGGATAGAATAACAAAGAAGCCACAGGCAATATTCGGGATGTTAAATTACTCTGAATATATTTTATCTTTGATGCGCCATCCTAATAGCAGAAGCTAAACAGAAAATACACTGTAGAAGACTCGATGCGATAGTATCAGTGAGTTTGAGTATAGAGGTAATTGTGAATATATATATATATATACTGAATCCTTCAAAAAATTTCAATGTATATTAGTATCGTAAATCTCTCAATATTGAGGCTTTATGGAAAAATGTGTTTAGTCATCGTAATTTTTTAGTGGAAGATTGCTTTTTTATTACATTGTACGCGAATAGGGGTGAATTTTGATTTAAATCTGTCGTGCATATTTTAAAAGTATGATCACATAGAATTCAAATTTATATGTATGTACCTACAATACATACACATATATTATAATGTATGTAATTTATATATGGATGTGTAAGGATACAACATTTCGTTTCGATAATAAGCTGCTTTATGATTGTCACATATACCTACATACAATGCTTTCTCGCCGCCGCCGACGCCGCCAAAAAAAAAGCTCTCTTGGTGCTAAAACGATGAAATTAAACGGCTATACGGTTGGTTCGTTGTGAAAACACGTTACCGTTATCTACTGTCACCCCAAGGGCAAAATATTTATTCAAATTCATGCATCTTCTCCATAAAAATATGTATTTTTCGGTCGGTAAATTTCAGGTAGGTATATAGACATTTGAATGAAAATTTTCACGGATACGGGATAGGGGAATTTTCTTCTTTTTTTTTGTTGTTGTGTAAAATGTTAATAAAAAGTAAGAATCTCAATTTTCAATGAAATGGGTAAGCCTAAAATAGTCATTTTATTCAAAAACATATAGAGATAGAGTGTCTGTACATTATGTATATAAGTATGTATGTACATAAGTATGTATGTATAATAATCGTGTTTTTATAGAAACTTATCAATGTTAATTCGTTTTCCATTTGCATAGACAATTTTTTTTATTGAGTCCTTCCTTATGTTTCTTCAAAAATGTATTCTAAAATATTTTTTTTATACAATAATACGGCAATTCCACCATCCACTAAACAAGAATAACAGAAATATTATGATACATTGAAGCTTAATTCATTTTCTATTAAAGCATTGATAAAATATATTAAATCTACCAAATTTTCCGACGCCGTTTTCATGAAATTTGATTTACTATGATTTTTTTTTTTAATTATTTTTTTAAAATTAATTTTCTAATTAGAATTACCTTACCAACTCGTTATTATATTTTAAAATCGATTACAGTTTAGCTTTACAATAATTTTTTGAAATTTAAAATTTTGCCTCAAATTAACATTTTTTTACCACATGTTTGCAAATAGCAACTTTTGAATGGGATGAGATAAGGTTTCCTGCGGAACAAAAAAAAATTGTTTTTCATTTCCATAATCATCCTAAAGAAAAAGTAGCTCTGCTATAAAATGACAATTTTTACAGATTATAAAAATAGCAATAGGCAAAATTGAATTTAACATTATTTTTAACGCAAAAAAGCTTGGAATTTTCAAATTTTTGTTAAACGCTTTTTTATAAGGAATTTTATAGGCTACAATATTTCGGAACATAATTTTTGGTAAAAAATTAATTTCAACTCACTCATACTTATTAGATAAATATCTGATTTTTTATCTATTGCAAAATTCCGCCACCCCAAATTTTTCTAACATTATAGTCACAAAATACAATACATCATCGTTGCTTCCAATTCAAATTTTAAAAAAAAACGCATAAATCTACAAACATTACAACACGTAACGTGTCCGCAACATAACGTGTTAAACAAGCGACAGGTACCTATATTATTGGAACGTATAACCCAATTATGACTGCACTCTCCTTCAGTTTTTACTGTTATTTTACTCCTGTATGGTGTTGATGAGGAAAGTTTTTTTTTTTGCTTTATAAAAATTCTATACAATACTGCTGTGTTTGTATGTTTTCTTTTGAAAATTGGAAAACATTGTTATGAATTAAATTCTATTAAACCATTAGGCAGTGAACTTTCTACTCGTTGTTATGAATTATTTTTGTCATTCTTTATACGTACAGTACATGTACAATGTACATATGTACTGTATTGTACCTATTTTATAAAATTCTTTCTTTCTGCATCAAAAAGTCAGAAGTTTGTTATATTTTCTCTTTACCTATAAAAGCCATAAAAAAAAAGTGGTGTAGTGACCTAAACGTTGAAATTGTTCTGAAAAGAACGAACGAAATTGATTAAAAATTAAAATGGTCAAAGGATTTGGATTGGACTTATTAGCTCTTAAAAGGTAAAGTTGAGGAAATATTTACTATTTCTAAGGACAATGGACTGTTAAGAATTTGGTTTAATTGTTAAACATTCTTTTGTCTAATTAATTATGTATATATGTAGAAGTTACCTTGCTCATAATTCTTAATAGTGGGTATGAACTGAGGAAGAAGGTATCCTTTTTATTGACGCAATAGATGGAAATTAAATTAAGTAAAACATTAATAAAAATTATTTTTTATATTTGATAGAGTTTAAGTTCATTATACGAATTTCACTCCTTTTGAAGGGGAATGGAGGGAAAACGATGGGGGTGGTTTCCCTGAGGAACGTTTTTTCGGGAAGTTTGCAGCGCACGGCTCTGTTTAGGAGGGAGGAGGTTTATAGTTAAAAAATAAAATTCATCGGGGAAGGAGAAAAGTAGGAGGGATCGATAAAGGGGTTCACCTCGAACAATTTTTAGTATGGGGGCAATTGTCTTAAACGTAGATTTCTTACGTAGCCGTAGGTTGCTAATAGAAAAGGAAGTATATTTTCGAAAGGCTCTACAGGGACTTCCAAAACTTAGGTTTCTTGGTTAGAACCGTAGGATACTAACAAAAAAGATGGTTTAAATAAGTTAAACAAACAGGGTCGTGCGCAGTAAACTGCCCAAACAAACGTTTTTTAGAGGGACACTCTTGTATCGATCCACCTCTATCCTCCCTCAAAAGGAGAGAAGTCCGTATAATGACCTTTCGCCAGAGTAAACCCCTAAAAAAATAAAAATTGTATTATTATGGAGAAAATTTTCAAAATTAAAAACAAAATTTGATTTTTACACATGAGTAAGCTAAAATCTAATAACAAAAAGGATTGGATTTTCGATAATTTTTTAGGAAAAGTCCTCCCCAATAAACAATGAAGATGTCTGGAATGTTTTTTGTTTTTTTTTACATAAATGTTATTTTACGAATAATTCGCAATATTTGTCTCTGACATGTACCTATATGGATCTATTTGGGAATGTAATCGAGAGGAAAAACTTAAATATCCAGAAAAGCTTAAAAAAGGCTTTATATACTTATAATGGGATTTTTGTCTCTATATAAATTTTATGAGCTAAATGGTTTATTCTTCATAAACGACAGTTAGGAATACTTAGTTAAAATGATTCCGTATCTCTATATAAAATAAAAAAAGGAGATGAATACTAAAACTCCAGCTGTGTTGCACACACTCATTGAACGATAAAATGTTTTTTTATTTACTTATTTCGGTCAACAAATCAACACTTTAAACATAACACCTTTAAAAATGTTAATTAAATGTGTGCAATGTGCATACATTTTATAGTGAAACATAAAAATAAATAATAAACCATAATTGTCACTACAACTTTCCACGCTACTGAATTTAAAATGGTAAATAAATCACATATGAAGATGAAAATATATTCTCTACATATTAGGTACAGAGTTCTCGAGAAGTCAAAAACTTCATCAAAAGCTCTATGGCTCTATAAGCAATTTTATTTATTGGTACAGTATTTTTTTTTTTACTAAAAATCACTTTAAAATTCATGAAACAAATTTAGTATGCAGTAAATTTTCTTATATGATAAGAATTTAATGTATTTTTATAGTAAAATTGTATGATTTAGATTAGAGGTTGCCAAATTTTTTGTACCCTAAAGCAAAATTTCGAACACCTGTAGGGCGGCGGGCTCTATATTATTTTTCAAAGCAAATTTATAACAATAATTAAGTTAACAACACAAACAACTGTTAAAACATCAGAATTATTGTAAATTTATTTATACGAAATTTTCGATCTCATTACGGAATTATTTTAACATGTATCCTACACAGAGAGAAAAATCCTCATTTTTATTTTGACAATAACTGCTTATACATTTTCAGTTTTTGCAATCATTTTATATGTTTAAGTAGTCAATTCAACCATTAAAACATAACAACTCATTTCAATTAAAAGTCAACAGTTGTTATTGAATTAAAAGATTGTTTACAACAAACACTAGTAGTTCTTGTTTCAAATGACTGACAGTCGAAATCAAATGTTTTTGTATGTTAGTCGATTTTCAATTGCGTTTTTTGTTGGTCCAACTGCATTTTTCGTTAATATGAACGTTTTTTTTTCTCTCTGTGTAGAGATGAGCCAATATATAACTATTTTCATCTTTATTTATTTTCCCTGTAGTCGAGCGTCATGTTTTTTCAAAATATAATACACAAGTGGATTTTCTCTATCTCTCTCTCTCTCTCTCTCTCTATAAGCAAATTTGAATAGGTTAAAAGCTATATGTACTTAGGCTGAAACCCGTATTAGTTGGAAACCGTAACTTTATATAAATGTTTTTACTATTTGTTTCGGAACTAAAATGAAGGATAGAAGAAGAATGGACCAAGTATAGTCTTTTTATATTCATATAGATACGTATTTCAAATATGAATATCTATTTTTCTTCAATCAAATATCAGTGATTTTCCGTTTCAAGCGAAACATTTCATAACAGCCTCTTATGTTAACAGCGCATTGAATTTTTTAAATTGTCAGGGCGGATTTTGTCCGTTTACCCTAAAAATGATTTAATACATAAATACATAGAACATAGATTTATGAGATCGAAAATATCTTTTAAATAAATTTACATTCAACACCACGATCAATAAAAAAAATAAAATTCTGATTCTATCCATATAAGAATTATTGTTTAAATTCTTAAGTTAGATGAATACATACAAATTTTACATTACATAAAAATTGTTTTACAAATAAAATCTCAAAGTTAGTGTGATCTTTAGCATTGCATTTCGTTGGCCAGTGCCTCATTATGTAGAAGAGTTAAATATTCCTCTGGCGCTGTTGAGTTAACGCGGACTAGCTTTTGTTTCGTGATCGTACAGCAGAGGTACATAAAAATTGGTCAATGGGCGCCCATGGTGCTCGCAAGCTTAAAATGGGCAACCCCTGTTTTAGATAATACAAATAAACCAACAACAAAAAAAGAAAATCTGTTTGGTATTACATACGAAAAAATGTAGATTATCCTCGATACATTAAAAATTCATAATTTAATCAAAAAATTTGTTGTTGTTTCCGAAGCATATAACATTTTCAAATTTAAATACATACATAAATATACAAAATAACAATACTCCAAGCGAACATACATACATACATATACGCAGATGTTGTTATAACAAAGAATACATAACCCACAAAATCCCTCTGTTAACTTCCGAAAAGCAAATAAATAAATAAAAATATATGAAAACCAAATATGTAATAAAATTTAATATGTCCTCATAGCATGAACAATTTTCAGTTGAGTGGCCTGATATGATATCCTATATAATGTTGACACATTTAACCATATATAAAATATTGTACAAATTGGGATAATAATAAAACAACCTCAATCTAAAAATACAGACGCCATTAAATGTGAAATTAAATTGAAAATGTTCCACCCACAACTATACACTCTATACATCACCAAAATGTGTCTTTGGTTGGAGCGGGGGTGGGTTTTTTTTCTCATTTTGAGAGAAAAATTTTTGTACTACTACGTTTTCTTTGAACCAACCATCAGCGTTCTCTTCTGATTATTGGCTCGTTTGACATTCCATGAGGGAGTAGAGGTCATCTTGTTCTGTTCGTTGCCAAAGATTTCACCTTCGATCAGACCCTTCCTCCATCTTAAGCTTTAACTAGTACGGTCGGCGCCACGCGTTTTTTTTTGTCAATGACATCCTTAGGTTTTTGAGCATTAATCCTCTCTAATCCAATCTCACTACCTCACACCTACTATACATTTGAAGCACCAATATTACATTTCTGAAAATTTGTGGAGTTCATTCCAAATGCGTTTCGCGTTTTCTGGATTTTGCTCGTCTCATTGTATTCTCCTGCTTCGGCCTCTCTTTTTATTACACTTTTAAGAATGCTAAATCATTTCTTCTTTAAATTAACCATGGAGAGTCTGGAGTTCATTTTTAATTTCTCTTTTCTCTCCTGAATATCCAATAATTATTTATCGAAATTCTACGTGATGTATGAGAGGAACAATTACGGAAATGAAAAGTACTCTCTTAACGAGAACGACTCAGATCTGGGGATGTACTTTTTTTATTTGCTTGAATATGGTTGTGATTCCGTTTCTGTTTTATCTGGAGTTCTAAGTATGGTCCAATATTTGTTCTATTTTTATCAATAATTTCTCTGATTTTCAAATAACTGATTCGAATCCTATCACTAGTAGCAGCGGTACGACTTCATTATTTTTTATTTGATAAAAAAACATAGTCATCAAATCGCCTGCTTCGAAATCATTTTGTGCTACTTGGGATCCCGTCGATTAAATGGCTCAGTGTATTGAGTGATTGCTTTTGGAGCGGGAGGTCCCGGGTTCAAGTTCGACTGGGGTTGAAATCAGACAAAGTTTTTCTCTGGTGTGTTGACTTTAATCTGTGCCTGGGTGGTTGGATTTCACTTAAAAACAGTCTAGAAATTGCAATATCTCAGAATGACACTGTCTAAAGAGCATTTGAAAGGTTTCCAGAAAGAAACGCTTCAAGTGCTGCATTTCTACACACACACACACAAAGAAGATGTCATATCAATGAGATAAATGTATATTCAGTGGTAACAAAACGGCACAATTGTGCTAATTAGTAGATCAAGATAGATCTCGCAACAAAAAAAGGAGAAAAATCAGGGATCCCATAGGGTATGTTTCTTGTTCGTACATATATAAATATTTTATAATTCCTATGGAGGACCATTGCTGAAATCTAATAATTTTTAATTGGTTCTTGTGGATTATTTTTCGATACAAATCCTTTAGTGGTTGGTTCTGTGACCTTTTTATTTATCGATAAATTTTTCATATCATTTTCGCTATCGAACTACATATCTCTATGTGACTATACATTCCTGAATAGTTAGTCTCCAAACAAAAGCCGACTATTTAACGATTTTCCATTGGCGATTTTACGTAAGAGAATGCATCGAATACAACATAATTAGTTTTGTAATTGTTTAGTTCGTCGTTGACCACCCCCTCCCTTGCACCCATCACCAGTGTTGTTTACGTGATTCTTTGCGTTTGTTTATTTCTTCTAGGTTTTGTGGATCTCTATTCCGGATGGAAACATAATTGATAATTATGTAAATTTATCGATTAGAAATTACAGCGAATTGGTTGATATTCAAATGGATGTCAAATTATTGTAAAATTTTATGTTTTATTTTCTGAACACCATTTTGCCATCTTGTTTCCCCATTTCTATTTAAATCGGTAATTGCTAGATACAGATCTTAATGTATTCCTCATGTACGGAAGACGCTAAATGAGACGATAAAAAAAAAACATAAAATCACAATATACGAGTACCAACATTATATACATACATAGATTGCTCCGACCTAAAGTATATTTTATATGTATTTACGTAATAAAATGTTCAATATTACTTAGAAATACTTTAATGTGTGCGAATAAAAAAAAATATGCTAAAAATGTGCTAATATATTATTTTGGATCATAAAAAAAAAAAAAATATTAACAAACAAGAAAAAAATCGATAGCTTAAATGTCAAAAAAGGGACATTTTTTTTTATTATTAATATTTAGCTGTAAAGCGGTACCTAATAAAGGGATGTTTGTTATAATAAATTTCAATATAGAGGGTAAAAGTATCGTAAAATTTTTAAAGAAAAATTTATATGAAAATATTAACGTGATGTCATTAAAGAAATTTTGTTGTCAAGACAAGACAAGAAAAGGATACGGGTTATTAATATCCTTAATGTGATAATGCTAATTTTTTGATTATCCGTATCAAATTTTTATATCTATACTATTTGTGTATGTAAACCTGTAGTGTACTCGTATACAGTATACACCTACTCATTTATATTAGGAAATTTAAATTTAATTTTAAAATTATTTAATTAAAGAATTCCATCTGATGATGTATACGATAGTATACATTTTACATGATCCCAGGAATTTGTATTAGGACCGATTTCAAAAATGATGAATTATGCAAATAAAAATTTCACTTAGCCAAAAATTCAAAGTAAGTCTATCTAGCAAATAACGAAAATGTCTGTGTCACACGAGTGGAATATTAAACAAAATGTTGATTATCTAAAAATACTTTTTAATAAATTGCATTGTTTATTTAAAAGTTGCTACTGAAATTAATTCATCCCTCAGTACTATACCTACCTACTGCATAATGTAATATAAACTTAACAAGACACACATTTTCTCCCACTTCTTAAATTTAAATGCCCCATAATTTAATTTATAATTTTCATGCATAACTCATTATAGAGAGGTAACTCACAATTAACTCTATGGCCATTTTGTCAATAGAGCTTTTAGTCTACCGAAGTAAACAAGGGAAAAACCATCTCGGTATGAAACATAATTTATGGTCATTTACCGTTGTGAAATTAAGTGGATTTAAGCTGTGCTGACCACAGAACTATATTATTCATATTATTTAAGGCTACTTGCACTTGAGGATTTTTTTTAACGTACTTTTTCTGAGATTTTTTTACATAATTCATTAAGCTTCCTTATTGTTGCACTTTATTGATTTATTCATATGCATTAAAAGCTTCCTGCATGTAGCTTTAATTAAACCTTGTTATTGGCTAATGAAAGAGTTGATTAGTTAAGCTGCCCGTACAAGGGGTTGTACAGTACGGTGCATTTTCAATGTATGGACGTTTTTTTGAGAAATTGAAATGTGGCGGGGCTGGAAAACTTGTATGTGGATATAAAAAGAATTTGGGTGAAATTTGAATCAAAGAGAGGTCGTGCATTCGGGGGGGTCAAAGGTAAAAAATATGCACTTTTTTCATATTTCGGCCTATAACTTTTAAACCGTTACAGTTAAAAAAAAACATTATAAAGTAAAACATTATAGCTTATAAAATTTCCTTTAAAATAGTATATCATTTTCCTATATTCAAACTTTAAGTATTAGAGGGAATATTTTTGGAAATAAACAAAAGTAAATAATTTCTCTCTTTTAATATAAAAATTCAAATATTTTCAATGATAATTATCAGGATAGGACAAAATGCTTTTGTTTCCAATTATAATACATAATATGAGTATACTTAATCTTTAACAAATATAAATATTGACTAAATTGATTACAAATGATGAAAAACCTTAGAAATCACATATAATTGATTGCAGCGCCATTACAGTAGGTCGTGCAAACTTTTTGTTCTATAAATTAAATTTTATTTTTTTTATTCTCTATCATTTTTGTTACGTTCATTTTTCTTTAATCCAAATAAATTTCAAGTTAATGATTAAAAAGTCTAGAATTGTTATAAAATAGAATGCAGCGCCATAACGGTAGGTCGTGGAACTTTGTGGGATATGAATGAAATCATTTTTTTTTATTCTCTATAATTTTTCCTACATTTCGAATATATTTCGAATAAAGGAATGGTACCTACACACAGTGGCCCATCCTCCCCTATAAATATCAACTTTTTTGTGAACAAGCTTTTTATTAAAACAAGCTTTACTAAAACTATAAGTATTAAATAATTAGCTAAGTACTTTTTAACTTTTTTTTAGTCAAATATATAATAAAAATGATACCATAACGATGCTGCAGCGCCTTGCCAGTGTTCTTCAATAATCTGGTATATTGAATTGAATACAAGTCAAAATTTTGAACACAAATTAGGTATACTAAACCCCATTAATACAATTTACGCGCACACACACATGTATGAATAATAAATTTTCTCATGAAGCCGAAACTTTAAAATTACGATTATGATTTTGATTACGATTATGATTTTCGTACACAGATTTTTTTTGTTTGTTTAACCTTAAAAAAAATATCCCTAATTTACATAGCTCCTTAAATGGCTCATTTAAAGTTTATATAAATTTTTATTGACTTAATAACATAAATGTTCCTGCTTTCATCAACCCTTAGTTAGTAAAATATGTGTACACCAAAATACTTTACATTGTGTTGTGTTGAAAGCCACAATAAGCTCAACCTTTTAATTGCACTCATAATTCATAACGTAGAACAAGGCGCTGCTGCCCAGTTTATTTTCTTCAAAAACGATTTTTCAAACTCAACATTTTTCATTCAAAAAAAACTGGCAGCAAAATGCTCGTCTATTTACCAAAACCAAAAAAAAAAAAAAAAACAAAAAGGGAAAAGGAATTAAATCAGGACTATAAATAATTACTCATGGTCTTTCGGCAGTCTTATTTAAAAATGGCCTTTCGTATTTTTTTTTCTTCTTCTTCTTCCTTTCTCTTAAATATAATATCGTAAATGCCTTATAAAAAGACTAACTTTATTTATTCTACTTCAATAGGATCTGTATTAAGGAATGAAAATATCCTTTTTTGACTAAATGTATAATACTAATACATAGTCATACCTTTGCATATATAATAATATAAAAACCTTTAATAATCTTTCTCTTTACCCTTTATGTTTCTAATTATCGTAAAAGAAAACTGTGTCGGTTCAAGCATTAAATCTTTGTTAGGACACCTTTAAAGAGGTTCACCTTTCTTCTTTTTTTTTCTTTTTCTTTTTGGAGGATGTAAATTATTCGATTTGGCTAAAATTAAAAACTGGTAATGCGGCTCTAAAAGAAAGTAAAAATATTGCAGCATAAACAACCCTTTTTGCAAAAAAATATCAAGCCAAAGTCAATAAAAAATAATTTCTCTGGAGATTCTGAATGTTAAATAATAATTCCCTTCCCCCCCACAAAAAAAAAAAACTTTCACAAACTCTGCCCGGACCTATATAAAATTTTCCATCCACACAGTTGGGTGGGGACTATGAATTTTATGTTCAATACGGATACATGTTTATTTGATTACTCCACATTTATATGAAAGTATTATTGTCGTCCAAGGGTTGTAATGATCGACCACTTCAATAAAATGTTTTATGTCTGACACCACTTGAATTTATTTTCATTTTAAATTTTTTTTTTTTTTGATTTTTTTTTTATTTTTGGGCCAATGGTATATAGAGGAGGATGTTTATTAATGCGACGCGACATTTACACCTAAACTTGGATTTTTTGTTTTTTTCTTTGCAAAGATTGCCGAGGTTATTTTAATATAATGAAAGTATGAAATGTTATTCTATCTATAGGATATTAAATGTTGCGTTGTGCGTATACAATCAACAAGAAGTGCCTTCACTTACTAGAGCCGTTTGTTACTTGGTAGATTTTGTGTGTGTGGAATATTAAAAGGATTATTTTATTGTGTCATTATAATTATATTGTTAACCTTACGTACGTGAGGCGTAGCACCACCGTACAATGTAAATATTACGTGAAAACATATTTTTGATGGTGAACGCATTGTTTTTCCAAACAAAATAGGTTTATGGTTAAGGGCGGTACTATAAAACCTTCATTATTTTGTATTATAATTTTATTTGTTCTATTAAATTAAGGTATTCATGATCGTGTTTGTACATTCTAAGGGAACAGCAGCCTCTATACGCCTAACAACCTCCAATGGGAATATAAATCTCTTATTTATGTATTGTTTTATGAAGCGACAGTATTAAGCACCCCTTGTCAGAGAAAAGTTCACAGCTTGTTGTAACTACAATATATAGGAATAGGGTGTACTCGTAGACCTGCAGAACTCCTTCTATACACACACACACACAGAGAGACTAGGCTAAAAATGAAAGGTTTTTGTTAGTTAGTTGAAAATTGATCCTAAAAATAATCTGAGGCACAATTTGATATAAATTAAGTTTATTTTACTGTTTTATGTTAAGGTGGGTCTGGGTATATGTACCTTTTTGGTTAGTAAATCTGTATTTGTGAATTGTTAAATTAAGGACATTTCCCTTGGGTTTTCTTCTATTTATTCACTGATCCAAATATGGCATCACAATAATGATAAAATAAAATTGTGGAAAATGAAAGTTAAACAGTGGAAGGTCTTTTTGATTAACTATTTGTTGAGTACGTTTGACATTTTTCTGGTCATCAGAAAGACATCAATTAACCTGTTAACCGGGGAATTCGTTTCACAATGGAAACTTTTTTCGGTTAAACTTCAGTTTACTTCTGGAGCAGGGGGTAGGGGAGACTCCTGAGGGGAACTTTTATTCTTTAATAAACGTCCCTCGAGAAAGAAGAGAAGAGGATAGTTCTTACCTCTAAAATTTAATGCAATATTTCGTCATTCCCCTGTTAACATGTTAAGAAGTGTAAAAAACGTAAGTGTGTAGTGTGCAGAGAAAAAATTATTTATAAATTATTATTAAAGTCTAATTTATCTTTGTATCGGTAAGTGATCGCCGTTTCATCTGTCATTTCATCGTGAGCAGTTCCTCGTTAGCAATTTATCGTAAAACAAATTAGTCTATGTTATTATTGATTAATGAATGGAAATTAATTCTAAATGACTATCGATTTCAATAAATAATTTTGTTTTTGATCAATTTTAAATAGCTTAGTTCATGGGTTCTTAAACTTTTTCATAAGCACCCCCCATCAAAAATAATTTCAATCTCACGCCCCCTAAAAATGTGTTAATGCATACTTACATGCATTCATTTAATGTTTTTATCGTCTATGTAGAACAAGAACTCACTATCTAAATTTAGGCTTTTTGTATGCACTTTTAACATTGCAGTCACTGAGATAATGAGTATTAAATTTTATTTTTCTTAGTGAGTAAGTAGATAATTGAAAATTACATAGCAAAATGTAAAAATCAGTTTTCGACAAAAGTGTAGATAATGACTTTTTGTTCTACATAGACATAATTTATAAATAAAACAATAAAGTTTAAATCGCTAGATGTCTATCAATCGATATTGAAAGATATTCTTTCACTTTAAGTTTAGTTGATAATCAATAATCGATAATGATAGGAGAGAATAGGGTTAATTAGTAAAATTATTTATCAATGATCTCTACTGCACAAAGTGCGGTTTAGAGGAAAGGACTACCGAACAGTTTCTTTGTCAGTATCTATATTTTACATAGAGAGAGAGAGGGACCTACTCGACAACCAGAGTTCATGCAAAATGCGTCTGAAATATCTGGAGGTTCGAGAGACCATTAAAAACTGACCTCATTAATCTATAAATGCTAGCTGGTGTCTGAACATGAGACACTTGTTATTATTCTATTTTATTATTAAATACACAGTACACACCCATTAAATGTCTGTTAATTCAATAACACGCCAGGTTTCTATGCCTTTGCTAAATATTAATTTTACATTTTGCACATGAATAATATGCCATTATAGAATGTGATATGGAATTATTTACCATGGGAGATGTATGTACGTACAACGTTCCTACCTACATACATCGCGTACATATTATATTTATATCCTCTGTTTTATAGGTAGGTACTCATCTACGTGTAACTAAACTAATAAATACAATTTCCATAAAATCAACAATAAATAATGGTTCGCGTTTCCCAAAATCCAATTACTTTATAGAATTTGGAGATAACCACTTTCGTTGATATTTCCACAATTTTAATGGATGTGTACCTATGCCGATGTACATTATAGCGATATGTACTCGTATTATAACGATATTTGTTCAATGTACACACATATTTGCCGAGTAGGTATGGGAACAAAGTGTTTTACCGTGTGGTGGTAATATGATGTACCACCCGCACATCGTCATCGTCGCTCCTCTCTTTCTCTATTAACATCACCTACTATTAATATTGTCGACATTTGTTTTTGCATTTTGTATATTCATTAGTATTCGATTAATTTTCTGTTGTAATTACAAAATATGTGTAATTAATTTAAATTTTAATTAAATTATTAATTGTATCCATTATATAATGTTGTATATTGTGGATTTTCATGCATTGGATTGATCATCAATTTTAATCTTTTATGTTGTTTGTCATTAAATTTAGCTGACACACTATATGGTCTGGATCTACTGTTGAAAATTAATAAATAATTGTTTTTGAATAGGTCACAACTGATTTTACTAAATCTATGAAATTGACATTGATTTTTCTCTGATTTTTCCAAATAAATTTCGAAAATGTTTTGGAAAATAATGAATTACAATTACACTGTCCTTATTTATAATTCCATTTAAAGTCGCACAAAACATAGAATCGAATTCAATTAAGCTTAAAAACTCCAAAAAAAAAAAAAAACCAATTTTATATTTCATTGCCATTTCAGTCACGCCAGCAAAAATGATTCAATAATTTTTGTAATCAGCTTGTCACAAAAAAAAATTTTATTGAATGAAATTAGGGTGGATTGGTAATATTTTGCCATCATAAAAAAAGAGAAAAAAAAATATCTGCTACAAAAAAAAGAAAAAAAGAAAATTATTTGGAACAATGAGATAATAAATGGAAAATGAAATGAAAGTTTTCCTCTAATCCCAAAAGCACTTATCTACATCAACGACGAAGCTTTCATCAATTGTGTGTAACATTTATAAAATATATAAACACATACATAGTACTTATTGGTGTGTGTGTGTGTGTATGTGTGTGTTTTTGTTATTTATGTTGACCCTCATATAATACAAACTGAATAACAAATTTATGAACATAAAAACTTAAATTGTCAATAGCTTCAGTTTTTCTTGTCTTCAAGCCAGCAAGACAGAAAAACAAATTTTCTCTGAATGCTCCCCTATCATCGTATATAATACAACCTTTCATTCATAATAAATATGGTTTTCAATGTAAAAACTTCATGTTGGTAATTTGTCTATGAATGAAAAAACTTTGCCTCTTATAATAATGTTGCGTCCACACATTTCTACAGTCTCGAACCTTTGTACCTATATAGATTGTATTTATAAGCAGCAAATATATGCAAATATTAACAGTAGGTAAATTTTGTCTCTATTGTGGACGTATCTTAATATTACTCGTTTGTATGTATGAAAATTGTCATTAATATGATGAAAAACGTTCAGTCTTCAGTAAATGAGGTGTTTTTTTTTTTGTTTTTTTTTGTTTTTTTTTTGTTTTTTTTTGGTAGAAAAAGTTTCAGATTTATAACATCTTAAATATAAATTGACAGAAAGAATTATTAGTATTAGAAGTATAGAGGATTTTCGTGTAATTTAATAGTTACATTATGATCAATCATTTATACATACATATATGCATACTACCTAATGTAATATGTACTGTGTATATGTAATGTTTATATAAAATATTTATTTTTAAGAAATTGCTTTGTTCGATACCCTACTCAACGTTTTTTTGCATTCGTAAATTTTGGTTGTAATTTTTGCATATCAGTAAGGTGTACAAATAAGCTGACGTTTTTTTAAATGACTGAAAATAATATTTAAATTTAATATTCATTAAAAATATATACCTACTTAAATTAGTAATAATATTTAAATTTAATATTCATTAAAAATATATACCTACTTATTAAAAATTAGTTAAGAATTATCATTTAGAAAAATTAAAAATGATATTCTCAAAATCAATTAGGTTGTCGAAATATTGTCTATTGATGTTCACCAATATGCATTTAAACGCCAAAATAAAATGGCGAACTGTTTAAAGTTTATTCTAGTTTTATTTAAGTTTTTTTTCTAACATTTCATTCATTAACACTAAACGTACCAGGGTCAAATGACCGCTTTTCTCAAACTTACTTTACGACTTTTTCTATAATATAATATGTACTTAACATCTATCTCTCTTCTCCATTGGTTTTTGCTGATAATGTACAGTAATCTGTGACCGGTTTTTTTAGCGGTTTTTTTAACCGTTTTTGGTAAAAATAGGTATATACAAAATGTTACGGTACGTTTAGTGTTAAAGGACAATTTATTGGTTTCAGAAGATTCTTTACAGCTTATTATAGTACGAGTAGTAAATAAATTGTTTTTATTTCATTTTATCTAATAAATTGAGCAAAATTTCTAAAATATAATTAACTTACTATACAACATTGTTATTTTTATTATGTGGTAATTTCATGTCACGGACCACCACCATATTGGGAAAGCATTACGCAACAAGTAATCCTCCAAGACGCTGTTATTAAATTTTAGCATTATGTCAATCAATACTGTTTTTTTTTTAAATTACAAAATTGTGGAATGCCGAAAACAGCTTGACAATTTAACCCATTGACGCCGGCTGTCCCCGTTTGAGGACGGATACTTAAATTGTCATAATGTTCACGATTTTTGAAATATCGCACTAATTTGGATTCTTGTACAATATTCACTCAAATGACTTATCAAACAATTAAGTGCAATGCAAAATAGTCTCATTTATAAATTTTGATGTTGTTGTATTTTTTTATGCCCTTTTGCATCTATGCTGTGAAAATTGGTTTTAGGCATTAATGGGTTAAGACACAAAAATTCATTTTTATTTAATTTTTTTTTTTGTTTTGTTAATCACTCTTTTTTTGCTAGGCAGTTTAAATTTTTGCACAGTATTGTCGAAATCTTTTGATGATTTTGTATTTATAGTACAGAAAATGAAATATTCAAATATTTACTCAAGTTTTATGACAAATTGTTTTTTTAGCCTTGTACTGAAATGTGTCGGAAATAAAATTGATTCACAGTAAACACAAATAGGACACTTTCAATACATTGATTTTAAAAAAATATTTGCTAGTCTGTTGCTAAAATTGAGCGTAATAAGTACTAAAATTAGCAAAGAAGAAAAAATTGGCTACGTCGATTATATTTTACCCGTATGAGTACTTGTGTATTATCTACGACTTTGTCTTTCTACATATTTTGTCTATATAACAAATATATGTTGAGTAAATTGAATACAAATGATTAAAAACACTAGAAATGACATATAATTAATTGCAGCGCCATAACGGTAGGTCGTGGAACTTGTTGGTTTATTTTTATGTAGTTCGAATGTTACTATACATTCGAAATATATAAAAACTATAATTAGGCTCATATTTGACGCCTTCCCCTGCCAAAACATGCTTTGATTTTAAAATCTCAAATTAAAAATAGTAAGTGATTTAAAAATTTAACTAAAGCCAAAGTTTGACTGCCTAGGTTAAAATGAACTAAATATTGTCTGTTCTTAAACTTATTTATAGCTGTTATTTTTAAATTAAAGTTTAAAATTGATTAAACATTAAGTTCACGCCAATTTTCGGTTTTTTAATTAATAAAAAATGTTTCAATCATTTTTGGGCCGTACAGATTGCCATTTTCATTTCTTGTCAATGTAATTATAAGCGATTTTTATGCTATTTTTTTTTTATATCTAATACTTTTATGTTCTTTTTATGAAAACTCACATTGTTGTACCTTAACAATCGCCGAAAGGTATGATTTGAAATTTGTATTCAAAAATTTCAGTAAAAAGTCAGAGTCATGTGTGGCAAGGTAAGTATAGTTATATATAAAATATAAATAAAATTTCAGACTTTTTTTTTCAATGTCATAAATAATATTGACAGAAAATGGACAAAATACGTTAAAATTTTAGCATATGGCTTTCAATTTTCTTATTAATATCAAAAGGATATTAATATTAAAATATAGGGTAAAGCAGGCTTAGATATAGCGTCTTGTCTTCATGTAACCAATATAAGTACTTCCACACCATTAAACTTTATTTTGTCTGTTCTACATTACTCCTATGTTATTAGTACTTAGGTACAGTACGCATACGCTTTCCATCATCATTTTACTCCTATGTCTCAAGTTATTAATATCTATGGATGATCTTCTATCGCACGAGGTGCACACTGGCACACAATGCACCATACTCACTGGTCTTGCACAGAATTATTAGTGCCTAATGCCTAATGAGCAATTCTAAAGTCTAAAAAAATTTATGAACAAAAAAAAAAATAATCGAAAAATCTAGTAATTTAGACGCAAAAAATTAAAATTCTTCACCTTTCCAGGAATGTATTTAAAGAAACAATGCAAAGAAATATTTTCAAAAAGTTTTATTTTTATTTTTTATTTTTAAACGATTCAAAATCAAAATTTTGAAATTACAGTACAAAACTCGAATTAAACATTAAAATCCGTTAAAAAATGGTTCATCACCAAAACATAGGAAGCTACTGGTGGGAAGGGGTTCCGGCACCGGGAATAGGAAGAGAGGCAAAGCAAAAGGTGATTGCTGTCCCTGCTAGATCGGCTACGCCCGACACAAGGTTAAAACAAGTATGAAAATAACAAGGAGAACGAAAAGAGAACCGAGAGGAGAATATTCCCTATTCATTGTGTAAAATGGTTGATGAATATACCTACGCTGTACAGGTACATACTGCGGTGGTTATTGTTTTTATATAGAACCTGACGAAAATTTCATTGTGCAGCAGTGGTAGATTATTTCTATTTATTTAATGGTTAATTTATTTAATTGTTCTGTAAACACAATAAAATATATTCAATTTGTATTTTAATTTAAATTGTTTACCAAATATTTTTTCAATTTATAAAATCACTTTGGCAATAATTATTTTTAATTAATTTTCTATATGGTGAGGTCACCAAAAACCAAGAAAAAAAAACCACCCAAATATTTTTCTCTATTATTTTTCCTCATTGATTTTCCTTACAGAAATTATTCACACCTCTACTCACAAATAGGGACTTTCGTATTTCGAGTGACTCCTAATAATATACCTAATATACACAATCAACCCAGTTAATTGAATTCCAAATATATAACGCTTGGCACAATCAATTCTGTTCAAAAACAAATTCTAATTACCACAAAATTTACATTATGGTGTGGTTTTCACCACCCGCAATTATGGGAACGTAGAAAAGATAGACAAAAAAAAAAGAGAGAAAAAAAAAATAATAATAATCACTCTCATTTACTGAAACAATAAGATAGAGTATTAATACCATCCATTCCAGGAGCCAGGAATGGAGCATAAGTAATGTATATCGTAAGTCTATTTTCGACACAAACAACAATTTCCCCGTTGTATAATGTCTAATGATAGCTTTAAATTGAAATTAAATTTTCCATTTTCATTATAAATTAGTCGACAAATAAGGAAGATAGAAAAATTATTGTGTATGGTATTTCCATGAAAATGTATATTTATAAAATTGATGGAGTTGTGAAATGTTATGTGGTGGGGAGGGGAGGAGGGTCTGTGCGAATGTGGGTGGTGTGGAAAGTGTATTTTTGGTGTGAATTAGAAATGTGCGGTATATCTTTTTCGCGAAAACCTTAATAACGTTAATGAGAAATAATTAATAATTACTTTTAGATAAATTATATGGAAAATGTGTTTTCTTTGTGGTGTGAGAGTGTAAGTATATTTTCCTTATTACATATTTTTTACATTCCGTGCAAATTTAGGTCATATAAATACATATTTATCGCCAAGGGACAACGTTAATTATATGCATGTACTCGTATGTATGTATGATGCTGGCTGTATGGTACACTTGGTGTACATATCAGTACCTAATGTACTGCCATATCGTAGGTACATTAAATAAACAAATTTTCTGAGCTTTGTTGTGTTATACGGTTTGGTGCTTGGTGGTATAGAATTTGTAGCGCTTCAAGCCAAAAGTTCGTGTATTTAACGGTTTTGATGTTTTATAATGCTGATGTTTTGTAGGGTTTAAAAATTTTCCAGTCCAAAACAGAAGGGTATTGTTTTGATATTGTAATTTTATTGTTCAATGAATATAAAAGAAAAACAACAAAAATTTTGTTTTTCTCATAGAATTTGTGTTTTTTTTTAACATAAATCTTTATCAAAATTCATAATTTCATCGATACTGAGAAGAAAACACTTGAATAATTTTGGTTATCTATTGAAGGAAGACTGATCTTCATACATATGCATGTATCAATATAGATCTACCTATATATCTATCTATCTGCTAAATTTAACCCTTTGCGGTCGGGAGATTTCGCTGATGGGAGTATCGGCAGGTTGGAGCAAATATACATATAATGGATATTAAAAAACACAGAATTTGCCGACATCGACTTCTACGACGAATTGCAAATACTATCACTGGTGCGGCGTCGACCGCAAAGGGTTAAAATTCTATTTAATTGTCGGTATCATAATAATATTAGTCTGCATGAAGATTGTTTGAATGCCGAAAATATTTCAGAATTTCTGCAATTATTCCCTAAAATGATGCCTTCTTAGACCTACAGGCCCAAAGTTCAATTTCCGTATGAGAGAAAAAAACACTTTTTTCAATTTAAAATAATACATACTATATGGGAGTGACGGTCCGGGACTTCCTTAATTTCGCCAGAACTAAATGTTCGTCGATGATTTTTTCTTTCCATTCAACATGCATTAGGTTGGAACCATAAGAGCCTGATTTAAGAGATAAAGTGATAGAAGTTCAGCTATATGTTTATGACGTCATCGGTTTTCTGAGGTCAAAATACGCTCTGTTACCGAGTGAAATTCGTCTTCTTAATAATTTTTTTTTTAAATTTATCAGTCGTTTCTAGTTTCAATATCAGATCGATGTCAACTAAATATAAGTAAAAATCTCGCTAGATTTGCGGTACATACACTTAGTTTGATTCTGGAGTTTTGTATATTCTGTACTTTTTTTTTATAAGGAGGGTGCCTACAGGCAACAACACTTAGGCCGTCTAATGGTCCATTGTTTCGCTCTTTAAGAAACGGCGGGTTTTGATTTAGGGGTGGAGGAGAGGGGTATCAGACAATCAGTTATGCATTCAACCAACCAGCCTGTTGTTCTTACGAACTCCAGTGTGCTATAGAGGTTCAGCTCCCTTAGGTCCTCTAGATATTCAAAACTGAAGGCCCCCAGGTATCTTGTCCTTGTTCTATAAAGTGCTGAACATGAGCAGAGAAGATGGAGGACATTCTCCTCCTCCTCTCCACACGCCCTGCACATCTTAGTATCACTATAGCCCAATCTCCAGGCATACTTCCTGAGATTTGCATGCCCGGTGATAATGGCTGTGAGTGTTCTCAACTATGTCCTGCTTAACTTTAGGATTGTCTGTGTTTATTCTGTACTCCGTGACTTTGTTTTCAAATGAATTGGAAAATTCCCGTCCAATAATTCGAACATTTCACGGCAAGAATAAGTTTTGTCAAGTCTATTAGTTTTTGTTGTACATCATGAACCATGACGTTAAAGTGCATTCTATATGTTGCGTGGTCTCGCATGCAGGTTGAAAATCTATACGAACAGATGATAAGTTATGTTATGTACTTATAAACTCATAAACAGGCAAACGTACAAATCTACCAATATCTTCCAAAAATGTTCAATAACTTTGCCACTAAAATTACTCTTAAATTCTAAAGGCTCTTAATTTAAAGTTGATGTATTTTCATGTACGCTTTAAGTATTGTACATTATACTTGTACATACATATATATACCTAACGTATAATTATTAATACACTCAGGGCAAATTAACCCATAAACATTCCATTGCATAAATAATTATTTTAATGAGTTCAACTAAAAACGGTATACACAACACATATATTTGGTTATTGGATATTCGTTAAAATTGTATACTCTTCAAAATAATAATTATTAAAGATTTTTAACAAAATTCCTAAAATAATGGTGGTTCACCAAACAAAATTTATTATTGCTTCAGTTATGCAAATTGTTTTCAATATTTGGTAATTAATTAAATAACAACTAACAACATTTTCGTTCATTCTATGGATGCCAAAACGGACCCCAGTTATTTATTAATGATTATGAGGACGATTATGGTATGTACATTATTTTGTCTAAGTAGTACCTAAAGCTTGACTTATCTTTTATGGTAAACACTAAATTAAATACTGTGTAAGATTGTAGAAGGGGTAACATTTATTATCAATAACATACGTCTATAGAATGTATTCTGATCAAATGCGTCATTAAGACTAAAAAGACAAAAGCGGTCAAATTATTTTGATTTTCGATGTTTAATGTTGAATATCTATTTTTCTAATTTTGTGAATTTCCCTAATTTTTGGAAAATTTTGATAATCTGGTTTGGCAAGAAAAAAAATGGTGGCCGTACAAAGCATGAGGCAAGCGAGGCAAATGCCTCAGGCGGCACTTTGGTAAGGGCAACAAATTGCGACCGAAGCAAGCAAAAAAATGCGTACGAAGCAACCGAAAAATTTCGTTGAAACGGACGGCAAATAGCTGACACAAAAGCAAGAAGAGCACAGAACATCATTTACAACAAAAAATACTCTGAATCACTGGACTCTGAGTAAATTAAATACTCGCGTCTAAAAAGTGTTCCATTGGCATGTGTGGAATGAAAAATTTTCTTACTGAAACTTCGACCATTGTGCTGAGGATAATTTCTATGATGTTTTGGGATCAGCGCCGTTCCTGATTTTACAATCTGTTCTCGGAAAGAATCAGGTAAAACATCTGGCCACGTATGTGGATCATATTCGATTTCCTTTTCACTTTGGTTATTCACCTCATCGTCAATTTTGTGTCTCGTTTTGATTTTCATTTTCAGTTCTACTGAAATCGCTTTCAGTGGCACTTAATTCCGATTTACTTGATTCGATTGAACCACTCGGATTTGGCTTCAAGAATCTGTCCAAAGAGCCACTTATGGCGGCATTCAAGTATTTGGAGTATTTTAAGGCGGTACTTTAGGAATTTGCCTCAAGCGCCACAAGTGCTTTGTACGCCACCGTGTGTGCTCACCGTTGTTGTTTATGTTTTTTATATTTAGAAATTTGTTCGATTTAATAACATTTTTGTACATTTTACCGGCTCTTCCCAATTATTTTTATTTGTTTTACTCTTAATATTTGTATTAGGGTACCCCCTAATTGTACTTTAATTACCTCCACACGCAACCCTTCATTTCGATTAAAAAAACATTCATTTTTCCATAAACCACAAAGAGGTCAATTTGACAACAAAAATATTAAACTCGTATTGTGTATAATTTCCAGTGATTTTCCATATACATATTTAATATGTAACATTGAAAAGTATGAAAATGGCTAATATTTCGAAAAAAAAATTAAGCTCCAGTTTGGAAAATTATAATAAATACTAAATGTCGAGTTAAATCCTGTACATACACAATACATCGTTAGATTCGTACAGTGTCCTCATCTTTAATTCCCGGGTAGGCTAAACTTTCAAACCCACGATTTTTAAATTTTTTTTTAAAGACTGATATTTTTAAAATTATTTCCTATCGAAATGTCCCCCCACCATAACAATCGCAAAATAGATAAATAGTCGAAGTAGCTAACTGGAAAATAACAGTTCTCCGAACAATGATTGTTTAGAAGGTATTAATTTTGTAAGAATTTTTATTGAAAATCTAAGGGATATGTAAAGGAAAATTGGAAAAATCTAAACTAAAAAATTTTATTTCCCGAATTCTGTAAATTTGAATCTTAACGTTTTCAATCAATGTGTAAAGATTTTAAGTGATTTGTATAGAATTTCACATGTTTTTCCATACATGTACTATGGAACGATCAAAAAAGGATTAAATTTCGTTTAAAAATTAAATTAAATTTTTCAAAATTCAAAATAAATACAAACGACTCAAAGATTTATAGGTCGTTGTATTCAGGACGATGTACCTAGCTGGAAGAAAGAAGTACTCTGAGATATGAATTTTAAAGGATTTTGTGACGAAAATCTAATACGTAATTGGGTAAATCTAAACAAAAAAATGTCCTTTGCCTGAATTAAGGTGAGCCTTCCTTTTTGGGATTTAAAATTTTTAAGTAGGTTCTCGATTTTTCTGAGTGTCTATCTATGTAATGTACAAATAAAATTGAGTTCAACAATGTTACCCTTTCATATATAAATTTAATTTTCTCTAAGAATTTACCTTTAAGAAGTCCCTTGATAGAAAAAAAGCCCCCGTTTTAGTAACTTTCGTTTATTTACTGTGTCTACAACATTTTAAAACCAATATTTAAAGAAAACCCGCAAGTACCTACATACCTCAGTGAGAGTATACCCCGTACAAACAATCACAAAACAACTATGCCACAACTTTTAATATAATCAAAATTCCTTATGGGAATACAATTTTTATTCTCGTACCAATTTTACTTTGATTTCATGTACCTACAATGCCTAAACTTACAAAGTGACATTTTGACATGAAGCAATACATTACCTGTATTGCTATTTCAGCTATAGATTGTATCAATAGATGTATTATATTGGTATTTTGGAAGAAATTTTTTTTTATCAAAAAATATTTTACGGCTAGGTACGTACGCACAATAATATTGTAAATCTATATGAATTTATGTTTATGTTATTGGATTCCATAGACATAAAGTGGAAAAATCAATGAGGTAAAAATTAATAAATAAAAAATATATGTTGGATAATAGAAGTTATTCTACGATTTATAGTCTCATGTTTAGGGAAGAAGAAATATTCAAAATTGCTATATTAGCAAACTTTACATACGCGAAATTTCAAAAATTGATAATAAATTTAAGGAATCATTGAAAAAATTATTTGAACAGAACGGAACCGATTTAATTAATAGGTTTTCCATTCATGTAGCATTAGAATATTTCGTTAATTTTACGTTAAGGGTGAAATTCTAGAATTGAAAATTATTTTCATTTTTTTGTATGTTCCGTTTTTCGGTCAGTTTTTTGTTTCATTTCTATATTCGTTTTTACGTTCCGTTTTACGTTCCTCGTTTCTCGTTCACATTCCGTCACATTCTGTTCAATACACTGAAGGGTTAAGAAAATCCACCTACGGTTTGTTCAATGATGATATTTCAGCTTAATTCATGGCAAATGGATTTGCGTTCATTCTTTAATTGTCTTTAAGTAATTTTTTCTTTTCTTCAGATTATTAATTGATTAATATGTTCATATTGTACTGTACAGATTCTTATTTCGATTTACTTTCCGTTTCCCGTCTCGTTCCATTCTGTTCAGCATAAGAAAATCTATATTTATGTTATAACTTTTAGTATGGATTCGTCCAATGATGATGGATGGTCTTTCATCCCTTTATCGGCTTTACGTAATTTTTTCTTCTTCTTAAGACTGATTAATCGCTAAACATTTAATGTAGTAATCAAAGCAACATTAATTTTTTTTTCATATTTATAAGAGATGATTTTGTACTAAAACAACCAATTAACGAACAATTTGTAAAATGTTAATCATATTAATTCATAATGACGGTCACTGATTTTGACTGCGTAATTTATTAATTAAAAATGGAATAAATAAAATTTAATAAACTTAAGATGCCGACTAATCTAATGTTACCCTAACGATAATAATTAATGGCATACTTTATGGGAAATATTGGTATAATAATCTTATGCTAATTACCTAGCCTCTTATCTATATATATACATACGCGAATATATATACGTAGGGAGTGTACAATGATTGACCTTTTTACATTGCTAATTATTATAGAATTATGTGTACCTAATATTAAAGAATTTCCATTAATTAATTTTCTTAAATTTTTTTTTTTTATTATTTTCAGGCCTACAGCATGCAGCTTCATTAGGAAATATCGAAATTTTAACAGAGGTAAGTCATTAATCATAGGGAGGTCGAATTTATAATATAGATTTTGTACTAATTTAATTAGTACCGTTAAAATTGAAAGAAGGAATATTATAAAACAATCTGAATTATAGAATTGATAAAACATTTAAAAAAACAATTTGCATTAAGTGTTTTTTTAATTTTAGTACAAAATAGTACTAAATAATTAAGGAAATTTTTTTGTCGAAATTAATCAATTTTAGTACTTTAGTAACCACAAGCAATATATACATTGTACTAAATATTAATGAATCTTTTCTCAAGTTTATTTGAATGATTTTGAATTATTTGAATTTTGTAATAGTTTATGGAATTGTAATTTTTTTAGTACTTATTAATAATTAATAATTTTCAAATCTTTTTTTCAAATTTTACGCTTAGACTTTAAGTACCTAATCGTACTAAATGTATATACATAAGTAACTACAAATAATATACATACATCTTATATAATCTTATGAAATTTCATCCAATAAAATGAGATTTTAAATTCTGTTCCTCATTATAATATAGCAAAACAACAACATCCATCTGTCAAGTAGATGTTACGATTCCGAAGATGAAAATATGGGCCGGAAAAAAACACGTCCATCATCAGCAGGATTATTTCCAAAAACTTCAGTCTACTCCAAAGGTGACATCAGAGAACAGGTAATAATTTCAATTTCTAAATTTTATATAAAAAAAAAATCCTGTTGTCAAAAAAGGCCTTCTACCACACCCAACATAAAACATGACAATTTTCATGTTTTTCCTGAATAGTGTGTGGGACCATTTGTATAATGCGTATATGTATACACATTCATACATATGTATGTATAAGTATATGTGTGTACATGTGCATATATAGAAAGAGTCCTCGACACCCATCACCATTCATTCAATTTATTACCATCTAGGGTTAAGACATTTTTATTCTTTTGTTTTCTCTTTTTTTTTTTTTATTTTTCTTTCATTTATTCTAGAGTTATTCCAGTTGCTGTTCTTTTAATAATGAAAAATATTTTTCTTTTATTGAATTTTCCTTAAATAATTGGAATTTTTTTTTCTGGCCTTTTATTTCCATTTTTCTATGCGATGGGGGTATAGTATTGTCTATCAGACAGACAGCTGAGTTCAATAGAGCGACCTAGACGTGAACGATTTTTTGGATGTTGGTCGGGACGAGGTGCACCGCAATCATTTTTGGGCGTTTGTGTTGGTAGACGAGCACCATCTGATGAAAATTTAGCCGATTATGCTCCATTTTATAAATATCCAAGGTAGGTGTACGTACACACGTATATTATCAAGATTTTATTATTTTATTTATTTGTTTGTTCCTTCTTTTTTATTTTTATTTTATTTATTTAAAAAAGGGTGCGGATGATTTTGATAGATTTGCTTTGTACCTTCGTACTTTACGGGAGAAGTCACATTTTATTTGTTCATTACGACGATAAAACGTTTGACAGTTTGGGGACGCTTGATTACCGAGACGTTTAAATAATAAAGTTCGAAATGAAAAGAAATTTTCGGTCGCCTGTTAAATTTGATTAGAGTTTTTATGTTTTTACTTGATGGCTATTGACTGTTTTTTGGTGTAATTGACAATTTTATATAAACCTGCCCATCTCAATGTATATAATGTAGGTACCTATCGAAAGCATCGAATTTAGAATCTCTTTGATTTTGGTATATAAAGTAAATCAAGTGGAATACGTTTATGTCTACAATGTTTATAAAGTGTCTGATAAATTAATAGATATTGAAATGAAAGTAAATGAGTTTTTTGAATTGAAAATTTTACGGTAGTTATGATTTATGAATGTACGACATGTATGTGCCATAGTTGCAGAACTGCAGAAATTAAAATATGCATTGATAATGCAAGGGTGGGGAACTAATAGAGTTTCTTACCAGCCACATATACAGGATTGGTGTGGTGATAGAACAAACCCACAAATTCTACGAGAACCGGGCATTTATCCTGTGACTGCCCAGCCATATTGAGAAAACGAAAAAAGACGCTTGAATACCATTTGGAAATTTTGTCGGAAATCCGTGACGCACCTTGGTCAACCACTCTATGGTTTATTAATTTACTGGAATGGTAGATCGAGGGGATGTCAGAACGCGAGGAATTTCTAATTGGCCCATCTGTGAAGGCTTCGGACGCTTTAGCGTTCTCTCCTCGCACTACCTTTAAGGGTGGGGAAATTTAACAAATTTTATATAACAAAAGAACAGATTAAAGTAAAAAAATATTAAAAAAAGTATTGGAGCATGTTTTTTCTAATAATATGCGTGCTTTAGATTCGTGACAGTACATTTCTGATTTTTTTTTATGTGTATTTATCTTACTTTAATTTTAGACACAGTGCGATATATGTCAAAACAAAAACACACTTGTACTCGTACGTCGTACATACTCCAATAGCCCAATGCCGTAATAAAAGGTGCCATAACTAATGATCAAATGAAAGAATAAATCGACAGAGATATTGGGACTAATAATAAAACTATTCTTAATTAAGTAGATTAATGGCCGAAAACAAGTGTCCGTTAATAATTTTTCTAAACTATATAAAGCATTTTATTAGGGATTTAATGTTTGTTTGGGAGTAATTTTTGTGTTACCTAATTAATTGATAAAACAATTTTGTTCACAAATTTATACCTAGAATACATTTCCTGCAGAAAAGGTGAACATCTTCATAATAAAAACCAGGCCATTATTCCCAGAAAACCCATGATCACTATAGCAACAACATGATGGGTCATTTTCCCTTTTGTTAATGTTTAGGATAAAATTATATGATATTTTCTCAAGCTTAAGTTTTGGATTACATTTTCTTAATGTAATGTTCTCGTGTTCAGTTCATGCAAACTTAAAAAAAATACAAGCTCGATGATAAATATACATATACATATACATTACATATACAGGGAGGGCAGATATGTTTGATGGATCCACGTGTACGATTAATAGATTTTGTTTTCGTATCCAACAGTTACATGCAAAAACCTATCAAAATCAATTTATTCGTCACGTTTCACAAACAATTTCCTTTTTTATATTTCTCTAAATCTCTCATAAAAATAAGGTTTTTTTTTTGTTTCAATGACTTTTCAAATTGGTTTTTTTTTTCTTTTCATTTATTTATGGAGCGAAAAAAGTTTGAAGAAGAGCTAAAATTAAAATTGATTTCCTCTTATCTTTATATTGGTTTTATTGTTAGATATCCACCGCCTGGTCATGGTCCGCATGAATTATTGCAATACGATGAAGATCTTGAAAGTTCCTATTTTCGACGACGACCCACATCATTTGTAAGCGGAAATGATGCCAAACGTTATACATGGATGGCAGCGGATGAAGAAGCGGTTCGGCTCGAAGGACCAAGGTATTTAAAAATTGTTTGATTGTTGTTGTCGATTATTATTGTTATTTCAATTATTTTTTAAATTAATTACAGACCAATATGTTCCGATGAATATGATGATCTTAATCGTGGTCCATATGTTGTAGGTTCATATCCTCCACATTCTTATTTAAGTCATAGTACTGAACATTTAGCTGGGTAAGTTGTATTCAGTTTTTTTTTCGAGATTAGAAAGCTTTAAAGTTTAATTTAAATATTTTCGTCTTAGTTAACTTTTTTTATTAGACATTTCGAACGAGTCATTGTCATTGACATTGATATATATATATATAAAGAAAAAAATTGAGTTTTCAATTCATCATCTTAAAGTTAAGTATATTATTGATCGATTTCGAAATACAATAGCAGTACAATGAAAAAAATTTCTCAAAAAGCTTAGTTCTTGATTTTTTTTTTTTAATTAAAAACCCCTTTTTGAAGGATTTAGTTTATGTATACATATATATTGCGGTTAGCGAACAAGGATTAACTGGAATATAACAATTTTTTTTTGGTTTTAATTAAAAAATAAGCTGTCGGCATGAATAGGAGTTTCTAAATTATTGAAATTGATAAAATATTGGAGCTTAAGGTTACAAAATAAATATAAGTATAAGCGTTCTTTATCTTTTGGGGTTTTCCTTCTTTCAACGGAAGCGTAATTTTATTGATATTGTGAATACATATGAACAAAATTTGTAACCTCTACCCACCGGATCAATTCAATAGATAAGGAATATTCCTTCCTCCATATAAAACAATTTCTTATAATTCTGGTGCGAATCTTAATTTTATAATTTAAAACTCACTTAATAAAGAGTTTTTCCTCCTTTTTTTATGTTACCTTTCGTTAATGGATAAGGTTTTTTCTTCTATCAATGAATTAAAATTGGTGAAGGATAAATTTATTTTTCAAAAAAGGCCATACTTTAGTTAAGCCATTGCGATCATTTAGAATATTTTCGAAATTTCTGGAAACATGTTGCGGTCCAAACTTCTTTTTTTTTAAAGTATATATTTTGAAATGTTTAAACACCAGTAATGAACTCAATATTTTCTGTTTCACATTAATTTTCAAAGGGCACACTAGGACCCACCCAAAAGATTTCATTCTCATCCGAACCGAAAACCGAAATCCTTATGCATCATACCGCCGCCACACAATCGATTATTGAATAATTTTTTTCAACACTACATCGTCTAAATATCAGATTTTACCTAATTTGAATAAAAAAAAGTATATAAAAAAATAAATCCAAACGAAATCTTCATCCCCTTCAAACACTAATTTAAGTTGTCTCTAAATTTTAAAAAGGAAAAGTAGAAATTGCCTAACTTTTGATTAAGAAAAAAAGTTTTACAAACTAAGTGAATTCTTTAGAATCAAAGTTCACAAGTATCGATCTAATGTTGTAGGAAGGTATAGCTAGCCAGAAAAAGTAATTTTAAATTTAGCTTTTTATGTTAAAACATAAATAACATACCGTTATGTTTTACATTATCTGGTCAACAACAACAACAAAATGGCATATAAATTTAGATTGCGGATAAATTGCTAAACTAACAATTTTGCAGTTTGTACCGCAAGAGAAAATTGAAATTAATGCAATGTTCATTCATATGTGCAAATGTACCTATACACAAAAGTTTGTGTACGTACATATGTACATGTGGTGTTCTAATTATACTGGAGTAATCACAGTTGTATATATTGTGATAATATAGAATCATAATTAATGTTAAAAATAATATCGAGAGTAGTTGTAGTTGACGCCGTTCGTTTATTCGCAATTGCGAATTGCGATGTCATTGCGAAGGATTGCCAACGTCACGTGATCACAATTGCGATGAATTATGTCAATTGGTTAACACTTGTAAATTACGAACGGTCTATTGTGATTGCGATTTTCTGTCATTTGTTATTAAGCAAATAATTAAAAACCCTCGAAATGACATAAAATTGATTGCAGGGCCATAACGGTAGATTGTAGAACTTTTTGGTATATAAATGAAGTCCTAATTTTTTTACATTCAAACTACTTTTCGAGTAAATGATACAAATTTTGAGCACATTGTACTACGCCCGTCCTTATATTTTGCCAGAGTCAAATAAAAGAATAATAGATAAGATAAAATAAGGAAAAAGGAAAGACAATAGAAAATCAACAATTTTAAATGAAAAAACTATTTGGGCACAACGCCTCTGTCATTAAAAACTAAATTATAAGAAAATAAAAATATCATGCCAACAACAATATTTTAATTTGATGTCAAATGTCAATGTCAATATATAATATCGCATTCGCAGAGCAATTGTGTCTCCAGTTTTGACCTCTGCGCAAAATTGCGATGAAATTCGCAATCGCAATTAATAAACGAAAGATGGTTGCGCTGCGAAGGATTGCGATTTTATGTCAAATTGCGAATATATACGAACGACAAAATATTCACAATTGCGAATAAACGAACGCATTCCAGTGTGATAAGAAATCCTACATACATACATATACTTATTATATAGTGGCTCTTACACACCTATCTTTTTTGCTTTAATATATTTTTATATATTTAATTTTGTTTAGTTAATGTAATTACATAAATCATTCCTTACAAACATAACCTCAAATATATTAATACAAATAATAAATAAAGTGGGGCCATATTGGAGGTAATTTTGAAAACTCCTCAGATTTTGATATATAAAATTTGATTTGATCAACATCAATATGGAACACCTATGTTTCCACCACCGAAATTATGTTATTCCACACTTAGGTTCTGATAGATTTATCGAGTACCTACTTATTTTAGATTAATTATGTTAGTGCCTTTATAAATACTTATGCATGTTCAAAAATAAATGATGCATACTCACCTAAACACAAAATATGAAATTTATAAACGTAAATTCATCAAACTACAAAATCACTCTGAATAGTATTTTCCAAAGAATTTTGTCATGCATGACTAATGTTGAATCAACAATATGAAAATGTAAATTTGGAAAACCAATCTATCATTTCAAATAGCTCGTCTATCAAAACATATACATATGTATATGCATATGAATGATTATGCACATAATAAACAAAAAAATTTAATAATTCAATGTACATTGTACACGTGTATTGAGTAATATTTATACAATAATGGAAAGTCATCCAAAATATAAATAAAATTTAAATAAATATTAAATGTTTAAAATGATTTTGCAGTGTTTACCGATGTCCAGCGCATATAGGACTGCCTCCACCGCCACCACCGCCGGCTGTGCCTCCCGATGGTATTTCTGTTGGTCCCCCAAGGTAATATTTCCCTACAAATAAATAATATATTTGCCAAATACAAATTGAAAGCTTCTGTCTGTCATGTATAATTTATCTCTTTATTTTTGGTTTCGGCCCATGCATACTCGTATATCCACTATGCCCACTCTGACCAAATATGAATAAATATAAATATTTTCTATCATCAAAAATAATGTGAAATGAGATTGAATTAAGTTTTGAAAAAAAAAAAAAAAAAATCCATATTTTCGATTTATGTTTTTTTTTGTTTCTCCACTTAACTGTGATTTATTTTGCGATATTTGCTATAAGGGTTTTTTCATTTTCAAATGAATTGCGATCTTATTGGCAAAAGACAATAATAAAATGCCATTTAAGTGAATGTTTTAAAGAGTTCAATTACGACTGAACAGGATTTTTGTTGAAATTCCTTTTTTGTTGTTGCGTTTGTTCAGTACAGCAACAGTAGATCTTAAACGTTCCAAAACTCTCTCCATTTTTCTGAATTACTTCCAGCTATATGATTTAATTGAAATATTTCGACTACGTATACTATTTCATAATTTTAAACCTATCAAATGTCCTATTGATATATATATACAGTTAAGTGGTCGTCGTACCGATTACAAATATTAGTAATGATTTTTAGGATGTTAACAATTTCATTCGGTATATAATCTTCTTAGCCATATAATCCCATTTGCTATAATCGCATTTTACTTTATTTTCAATTTACTGTCTCATAATGTTCGTTTGGTTTATTAATTATCTCCGCTATTTTCGAATTAGATGAACTTTGAATAGATAAAATTGGAATTGGGATAATGGAAAAGAAGATTTGTAACAAATCACAAAGATAATAGAAAATCTGAGGGCTTACTGCTTACCCTTTAGGTCTTTAGGCGTTTAGGCGTATAAACGACACAAATACGCGTCGTATCGTTTTTGAGAGTAAACTCTCAGTAATATGGCATAATTTTTGAAAGTGAACTTATGGCAATTTAAACGAAATCGTGAAAATATTTCGTTTATTAAAAATGTAAGTCAACCAATTTAAAAGTAGTCCAAATTTTTCTAAACTAACATATTCTAAGTTACATATTTTCAACATGTACTTAACGTTTATCCTTTAACCCTAATCCTACCAAGGTGTAGGTCTACTCATTTAATACGTATATGGCCGATCGGAGGCTTTATGTATTTTATCATTCGACATTTTTACATTAAAAATAAAATTTTTAACTTTTTATTTACATTTAAATTTATTAAAAATAAAAATTACTGGCACAACCTACCAAGATAAAAATAGCCTGGTTGGATCAGGGTTAAATATACCTAGAGCTACAGCGTCAGCACAATATAATTCTTTACTACTAAGATAAATTTGATTTATGAATCATGATTTTCGATTTTCTAAAATATAATTTTAAGTTAAATGTTGACGTTATGGATATATAATGGCGCCAAAATAGATTTCACTTCAATATTAAAGTTGATATATTTGGATTTTGTGTGTTAAAGGGACATTTAATAAATTATCCAGCAAAAAGAGTATAAATAATTTAATATGTCAATATTCGCTATCAAACCACTGCCAAGTTATTGATTTATTTTCAATAATAAATGACAAAAGGCCCGACACATTTATCGACATAAAATTAGTTGGCCAATATATTGATATATAAGTGAAGTAAATGGAGCCTACATAACCGCATTAATTGTGTTAATTTTTGTCATAAATAAATTACAATAGAAAATCTCAAGAAGGAAATGCTCTTAAAAGCTCTCTTTGTCTTTATATCAAAAGAGATCGAGATTGTGCATGATTCGTCTGCATTGGAAATACTTATGCACTATGCAACTGCTTTTTTTCGCTTACAATTTTTAGTTCAGCAAAATTCAATTATCTTCATAATGTTGCAATATAGTTTGAGAAAAAAAAAAAAAAAAAAACGGGAACATCATTGTTATTGATTGCATTCGAAATATAGTAAATTTATGTACTTCAGAGAGCCCCTTATCTTCGAGAAGCAGGTAACGAGAGTTCTATTCGATATTCAGGTCAGAGTTATATAGAATTTCTGCAATTTGTATTATTATGAGAATAATGAATTGTCAACTAAGTATACAATAGCTGAAGGGCATTATCTTATAAGTACAGTTATCCATTAATATACTTTCAAGAGTACCCAGATGTGCATAATGGCATTGCAGTTCTGGAATACATTTTTCAATGTTCAATAAACAAATTTATTGATTTGTTGGTTATCGGTACGGTATTATGTGAGTTATAATATTATATGCAGCATTTATGTGCACTGACCTGTTCCAAAGCTATTTAATTGATGAAAAGATGAAAATAGGATTAAATAGAAAATTGCTGAGCTATCGTAGAATATTCATATTCAATTATTTAGCACTTTATCAATAATTTAGTCTCGACTCGTGAAAATTATGGCTCCCAACAACGTGGGACTATTTTAAAAAAAAAACTTATGTCATTTTGATGGAAAAAATGGAAATAAAATTGGTTGTTCACCGTTCGTTGTTAACCGTTTTCTCGGCGATTTTTTAAAAAGTGACACAATTTTGAACTTTCTTAATACTAAAGATATGGTTTTGAAAATTTGTATTTTTATTTTATTTTAAATTTCCAGCATTTTTTGTCAAATAATTTTTTTTGAAAAAGTTAACCCTTTAAAGCGCATACATTTTGATCATGAAAGGGTTAATAAAGAATTTTCAAAAAGCTACTCATTGTTCTCAGAATTTAATTGTAGTTAAATGTTATCGTAAATTTTTCATTTTTAGAAGGTGCAAATCGTGCCTTTAAAGAATCAACTTTTTAAAATATATTAATGCGCTAAGAACAGAACAAAGAATATCTCACTGAGTAAATTTAGTTGTATTTTTATTATTATTTTTTTTTTTCATGATCAAAATGTATGAACCTTGAAGTGTTAACTTTTTCTTTTATTTTATTTTGCAAAAAATGCAGAAAATTCAATAAATTGGATAAATAATTCTCACAAGCTGCCACCTGCCACTGAATTTAAGGACAAAAGTAGAACACGAACAATTGGTTGAAATTCATCAGCTGGAAAGTGTAACTGACCATTTTTAATCTTGTGGAATTCGTTTGCGTACTAAAATATTTAGCAAAATTAGTAAAGATTGTCTCTAGTCCTATAGGCCTGTAATAAACTGAATAATCTGACTATAAATGCTTCTAAGTTGAATATTGCTTGTGATTAAGTGAAATATCGAAGTTACTTTATCAATTAAGCGAAAATCATTATTAAATTGAATCTCGCACCAAAATTCAATTAAATTACAGTTAATCAAAACAACTCTACAACAGTTTCATCGAAATGTTTATATTACTAAATATATTATGGATATAGAAATATGAAATTAAATGATCATCCTTTTTTATCATATCAATCAAGTTGTTTTGCCATAAACCGTCTCTAACCAGTCCCAAGTTATTTAAAAAAAAAAAAGTCTCTTGACAGCTACTGTAAAAACAACCATAAATAATGTTCCGTGAAAACATTTTATCACATTACAGGACTCAATATTTCTGACACATTTATATATCACAAAACTTTTGGTCCTTATGTATTTGCCATCACAAGGAAGTAAAAAAAAAAAATAAAATAAAAAAAAAACCGAGTGTTCATTATGTATTTATAACAAAGACCATTTATTGAGTTATTTTTCTTTACAGAACAAAACATGTTAGTTTTGCCCGTTCCCATACCCTAACATCATTCGACGAAGCAATGGTTGGACGATCGGTATCTCGTCTAAGTACAGCTAGAAGTCAGGAACGCCTTATCGGAAGTAAAAAACCATCATGGTCACCGGGCGGTCAAAATGCTTTACAATCGGTACACCATCATCAGCAGCCCGTGTTACCGGGTCCGGTGGGTACGGTGGTGGCAGGCGCAAATGCACAGTCACTGCAGCAGCATCATCAGCAGGAAATTGTTATATTTGAAAAATTAAAACGAGGCGCCATGAAAACACAGGCCACCCAAACGGACGTTTGTTTAGCAAGAAAATCACTACCCAGCCATCATTTATCTTTGAGTCCAAGGACAATACACAGGGTAAGTGCTTTTCAGCCCATAAAATTTAGTCGAATAAAGAGGAACGAAACAAAAACGAATAAATTTGGAAAAAAAAGAAAAGAAAATGTTTTCGTCGTGTCAACAACATGTGATACACACTAAACGAGGGTTGCACGTTGAATAACGATATGATGGCAACAAGAGAAGCACCCTTAGAGCCCATAGCGTTACGTTGCGTTATTTACGTTCACTTAACAATATGATGTGCGTGTATAGCAGAGGTAGAGCCAATTTTAAAGGCAAAAGGCAGCTCTGTCTGACAAGACAGGGAAAATATGTTGCCACTTTTACTGATTTATGATTTTCCATTCATATATATGTTAAAGGATAAAAGGACGAAAAACACTGGCGTCTCTTCTACCGAAAGATTTATTATTATCCTTTTTAAAAGAATTTCATTGACAGTGAAAGATCAATTATTATTTTACTAATACCTATCCCTACCTATTTACATACATACCTCGCTATATCTTTAGAGCTCCCTATTTAAATATTCAACAGAATCGACTCATTTTTAGATACTTTTGCCGGTATACTGAATTGATAATCAGATAATATTACCGTAGCTCATAATATTAGAGGAGGGAGGAGGGGGGGCGGTGTACCTATACCTAATCTACCTACATATACATACATACATATATACAAACATACATATAGAATAGATAGAGTCAGCAGTATGTGCCCTTTCCAATTTTCAATACAAAAACCGTCCCCACCATACCGCCCAAAAATACTCTCTTTTGTTGTTGTTGTTCAAAGGTAAGCTAGGTAGGCATATCGCGTTCATTTATTCATATTTTTTCACATAAATTATCAATAATATTTCCGCCGAAAACATTTTCCGTTTTGCCACTTCTTTAGCAATTATCATGGTTCAGCGGCACACCATCATCTTTTTATTATAAAAATAGGGTTTGCCTTTTCCTTTTTAATTAAACTTTTTTTTATCTCTCATGATCCCTGGTAAGGTTTGTGAACGCCCTTTGCCATTTTTACTGACAATATGATACTATTATTGTGGCGGTGGTGGCGGCGTCGGCAACGGCGACGGTGTATATTTTGGCACCATTTAGCGAAAGTGGAACGAATTACATTTTTAAAGTACATTTTTCGTAATTGTATCTAAACGATTTTACTATGAAATGAAAATTAAAGAAAATATTTATGAAAATTTTAAACGTTGCGATTAATATAAAAAGAAATTAGTTCAGTATTAGTGGTGTGTTCAGGATATAATAAGAGAAAGTTTAGTTTATATTGATTGTGGACCGGAACTTCAAGTATTATTAGGTTAGAATAGAACATTGAAAGAACTCATCGTTGTTTTAGTATTCTGGAAAATAGACTTTCTAATTGAATGGCCAGTTTGACGGAAAGAGTGCATCAGAGTTGATTACTCAAGACAAATATTTAAATAGAAAGGCTTAGTATATGTATAGGTAGGGCCTAGGCGTTCTATTCGAGAAAAAAAATTTCATTTCCAAAGTTATGATTTTTTTCCCTCTCTCTCTCTCTCTCTCTCTAATATAAGACATAGGCCTTTTTTCAAAGGAAGACTGTTGCACAGTAAAAGATGGAAAGTGGAGTGAATGTGAGAAATTAGTGACGATTTCAGGATTTCACAATAAAAACAACTCTTCTACGCTCTTCGGAGAGGGGCTACAAACTATGCATATAGAATACATTTTGAAGAGTATGTGGAGTGGTCAGAACACATAGAATTATACAAAGACAAGTGTTCGCTCATTGTCGCTATGCTTTGAGGTAGGGTAACGCTAAAATAAAATTTTTGAGTAGGGCTGTCATATTTTCTGTCTACTTGCATTGATTTAGCATTCATCGTAGGTTATAAATAATAATCAAATTTACACATGCTGACTATATGTAGTGCATCTGCAAATAATTTAATTTTAAAGGGAAGTAGGTACATATGTACAGTATATTCATAGGTACTTTAAATTACATTTAAAGTTTACATAACTGTTTCATTGGTGAATTTACACTTTACCTTCCTAAGCTGTACTTATGCATACTCGTATATATATTATGTATATATATAATGTACATTATACATATGTAATATAAAGCTATTGATATGTGCGAAAAGTTTCCATATTTAAGAACTGAAAACTCTGGAGACTTCAATAAAACCTTATACTCTATTGCTAAGGAAAATTGAGTGTAAATATGATAGAGGAAGAACGAGGAAGTTACATTTGTGCCTTGTTGAAGTGACATATATGCATACCTATATAAAATGAAAATTAAATAGAAAATAGGAAAAGTTGTAGGATAAATGGAAGTATGTGCATATATATACTCGTATATATTAGAAGTTTTTAACTAAATTTTAAATTTGCATTATTGTAATATGTCTTAGAAGAACACTTTTAAATTATGCACAAAACCCTATTTAGATAACGAATTTTTGTTTACGATCATTTTTGCTGACGCCTAATATAAAGTCTCAGAATTCTTTTAAACAGCAGTCATATTCTTTTTAGAGTGAATAATTCGTGTAAATCGAAACCGTGTAAAACGATATACAACATGGAATTAGTGCATTCAATATTAAATAATAGAAATAAAAGATTTTTTTTTTTAAATTTACAAACTGTGTAAATTAAGTACCGTGCAAATCGAAATATTTTCGAAATAATAAAAAAAATGAATATGACGAAAATTATAGAGAATACAAAAATAAAAATTTCTTTAATAGACCAATAAGCCGTTTTAGCGCTGCATTCAATTTTAAATAATTTTTAGACATTTTGATCGATCGTTTTCAATTTACTCAATATTTATTTGTTGTACAGAAAAAATAGATAAGGACAAAGTTATAGATAAGAAAAAATGAAGCATTTCCCTAATACACTGAAAAGTTCTAAATTCTACCCTTAAAGAGCTACAATGGATTTTATATTATTTTTATGCAATTTTAACATTTTGAAACCATTCATACATAGTCAGTTTAACTGATTATACTTTTGAACTGGGTTTTCTTTATTTTGGACAAAAATTCATATCCATTTCGTTTGCGATTTTTTATATTATTTAAAAAAATTATCTATAAAAATGAAGACGAAATTCTTAAAATACTTTAAACAATAGAATTTAAATTTCCTTCTTTTTTTGTTCTTCTAATAAAACGTTTTAAATTCGTCTTATAACAATTGCTTTATGGTGACGAATCATTTGTTTTTTCCCTACTTAATAGAACGAATACACAAAAAAAAGAACAAATAACAAAAACAAAAAAAAATGAAAATAAAATTCTTTCAATTTAGGCAAATCTCAACCACATGTCTGAAAATATATTTAAGAAAATTCATTTAAATGTCGGGGGTGCCGCGAAATTTTGCACTTAAATTAAATAGCACAATGGGTAAAGTCTTGGGAGAATGGGAAATAAATGACAAAGCTCTAATAATTTGTTGTTGGCCTTAAAATAGGTTTTTGTAGAAAGAAAAAGGACAACAGGAAAATATAAATAAAAAAATCTTTGATTTTCGTTTTTTTTTTTTCTTCTTTTCTTTTTTTTATATCACTTTTTGTTGGGTAATGTCAAGAGAATATTTTATGAATGATCATTTATACATCAAAAGTTTTCCGGTTGCAATATCCTGTTGGGATACATATGAAGTTCATTTTTTAAATAAAGAATAAAGTACTTTGTGTTGATGTGATAAGGGGATTTTGTACGAATAATGTCAAAAGATTCTAGACAATAAGAGTGAGTTTTAGTTTTATGTTGTTTTTATATCTTGTTTGTCATTCTTAGTATCTATCTTAGTATTCTATCAGTGGTTTTAATTTTTTTTTTTTTTTGGATTTTAGAACATGCAGTTAACATAGTAAGTGTAATTAAAAATAAATATGTATTCTTCAAATCTTATACAACAAACAGTTTTCCTAAAGAATAATACATAAAAGACGTTCAAATAATCTAGCTCTAAACTTAATATTTTATTTATTTATTGGCCTATTTTCACCGTAATCAAATCTATGGTTATCTCCCAGAACTGCTTTAGTTAACTTCAGCTCACAAGAGAAAAATAATTTTTTGATGGTCATTTTTCGTTTGGAACTAAAGTAGACTTAAGCTATTCTGGCAAATGGCCACAGAAATATTATTCAGTATTCAGTAAAATTGATATATATATAGAGCTGTACCTCTATATACATATAGGACCATAAAAATATTTTGAATTATTTATTTTAAGCCATTTTATTTAAATGTTTTATTCTCACAATTCAAACGGATAAAATTGGCTATTTAGTCTTACCATCTATCTTTGAAAATAGTGCAGTGTTTGGCCATGAATAATTAAGAACGCCATATTGTCAATGGTTCCAGAGCATCTACTGATCTTTGAAAATAGTGCTGTGTGCGGTCATAAATACAATTAAGAACACCATATTGTCAATGATGCCAAATTCAAAGATGGCTAATCTAAATATGTATGTAAAGACTTTTTTCATAGTGTAATTGTATAATCACTTTATCGATTAAGAATAAATTCGCATATTAATCTGCTTGAACTTTTTAAAAAATGCAATTATTACAATCCTCTTAATACGTAATTAATTAAAAACTCAAACAAACTTATACAAAATGAATTCAATTATTTCTCAATTAAAAAAAAAACAAACAAAACTTTTACGTTATCATTGCTCCATCATTGAAAAGTCTTAGTCAGCTCTTTCATTTAAAGATTCCTTTCCAATTTCCACAACAACAAATAAAACAACTAAGGTACAACTTTTGGTTTTGGTATGAAATTACAAATTACAGGAATTGCAACTGTGAAACGTACACCCGCACAAAGTTTTCGATTAATTTTAAAACTTTCCTAATTGCACGTTGGCAATTTAAATGCATTTTGCTATTTAATTTACAAAAAAATAAAAAAATAAAAAAATGTATTAAATTAAAATGGCCACAATCATTTGAACAATTTTTCGGATTTCTAAGAGCCATACGGAAATAATTAAATAGTTTTCGAACTACTAAATGAATGGAGTTGAGCTTGTTATAAATTGGTAGTTTATATATGTGCGGAAGGAAAATTTATTGTCGTAATTAATTTTATTTTGTCCTTTTCAAAGAAATAAACTTGGCACGGTGTCTTCAAGACTTATTCGAGAATTTAAATTGCTTGAGATATATGTGTGTAGCGTTAATTAGGCTTTTCTCTACCATTTTGATGAAAGTGTAAGATATAAATCTTAAAAATATTAATTTTTAGGTAAGAATGGTATCACAAGGTGCTCAAACAAATGGAGGTTTAAATGGTCGAAAATTAACGAAAAGTCTATCCGAAGTAACTACCGGACGCCAAACACAAATAAACGCCGACACTGGCATTCAAACAGATGATTTAAAAATGTTCGTGTCAAATATTTTTAGTTCTAACCAACAAAATAGAATTGACATTATTAACATTGATTGCAGAACTTGTGAACATGAGCCACTCCATCGAACACAATCCGAAGAACCACCAAGATCACCATTCGAACTAGCCAAAGTACCACAATACTACACATTCGATCCGCAACCACATTCTCGCACATCATCCCGTCAAAGTGAACTCGAAACGATGTCATCGGAAAATGTTCTTACGCACACACATTCCCGTAATCATTCCCAAGACAGTGCAACAACATACCGATCGGTTGATTTGTCCCTATCGAAAGCCTCGCAAGAAAGTGTTTCAATGAATTTCCATCACGAAGCTCTGCCATCATCACGTCCCGTTAGTCGTGAAACAGTAGACGAAATGAATATGGCCAACGAAAATGAACGATGCTTTGAGAGCAACAGTCTGCCACGGCAAAAATGTATTCATCACAAACCGGAATTTCATACATATAGTTTACCGAGACCGGAAACACATCATCACTACCATCATCATCATCCACCTGTGGCACCGTCACAACAACATGAAACGTACTCGCATGCAGAAAATGTCACCTTTCTAAGTGAAACATTGCTTAAATCGAAACGAGCCTCAATATCTAGAGAAAGTTCAACCGATTCAAGTCAACATCCGGATTTAAGCGGAAGACGTTATTCGCACAGCGGTAGCGAAAATATTGTTGCCTACAAACGTCCTGTATATCCAACGGTATCGCCCGTTACACATACAATAGCCAGGCGACGGTCTTCTTATCAGTACAGTCGAAATGTACCATCTGAAGAACTGTGCTCGACATGCGAATCGGAAAATGAATCAAAACAGGAGAAAGAGATTTTTATCGATTTCAAGCCAAGATTATCGCCGGCACCAAGTCCCCGGTCAAAGAAAAAACGTTTACAGAAAACTCTATCGGAAGGGGAAATTTTAATTGAAAAACGACGTGAAATGGGTGATGGTATGCCAATGGCATCGGCTAGTGAAGAAGAACTGAAAAGAACCGATGACATTTCCCGGAAAAGTAATTATTTCTACAGCAATATTCCAATAAAGGACGAAGGAATATGTGACACTAAGAATTTACTAAAATTACCCGGTGAAGAGGATAGTCATTTAAAACATAAACGTGAAGCATTTAGGAAACGTTCGATTAGTCTTGAAGATCCATCGCTAAACATTGCAGAGGAAGAAAATCATTTTCTAACTCCGGTTAAATCGGCTCCACCATCTCCGTGTCCCGATGAATTGTCAACCAAAGGCTATTCAACATTTCCGTCAACCGATTCGTTGGCCAATGATTTAACGCGCGATCACTCCGATGGAATATGGAATGAGTCACAGGCAACCGTTTTACAAGCAGAACCAAGGTATTTTTCCAATTTAATGATTTTTTTGTTATTTTATTGGTTTTTTTTCAAAAATTATAGTCCTTCGGATTCGGCGCCATCTTTATTACTAACACCAACAGCTAAACGAAAAAATTTACTACTACAACATCAACAGAGAAGTTCAATGGATACGGAAGCACTTGAATTGGAAGATCATTTCAGTGATCAGGTAAATTTAGATATTAAACAATGTCATTGTTCATCATGTGGTTCCGTACAGGTAGTGAAGCATAGAGGCGATTTTCAAAATGTCGTTTTGCTAATTATGTTAATTGTAAACGTTTTCATTTTCAGTTAGATCAGGTTCAGGTAGATCAGGGTTTAGAGCTGCCGATTACCGTGCGACAGGGTTCCGGGTTCAAATCTGTTGGTTAGAAACATCAAGCATAGAGCGGTAATCATTTTCAGTGCAAAAAGGGCCTAGATTTAAAAAGGGATGTTTGATAGAGTCCTCCGTTCGTACACTAATTAAATAGTTCGGTGTGGTGGTACCAGGGGCGGCTCAAGAAATTTTGTCAGAGCCGAGCGCCTTTGGCAAATTCTTATAAAGCGCGTAACTTAAAGAATGTCAACTGAAGCATTGTGTTTTAATTTCTTCTTTCTTCTTTCTTTGTATTATTTTTTTTCTTTCCAAATCCAATAAATTTGACGCCCTCAATTCCTTCATAATAAGATTTATCGTAATTTTGTGTTAGTAAATAATTTTTTTTCTCTATATCTGGAAGTAGAAATAAAAATATTTTAACGCCTCAGTCGCCTATATGGGAGAGTCGTTCCTAAGTGGTAGTTCTGGTTCAAATACTAGAAAATCCAATTCAGTACTTAATGACCACTACTAACTCCAAGTTTCCAAAGTATCTAAAATTCTAGATATACGATGTCAAATAAAAAACAATAAAAACAAAAATCTAAAATTAAAAAAAGGTCGTCTCCCTTCCAAATATCACTTCAAGAAAATTCACTTGACTATAATATGCTAAGTATGGGAAGCCCATACATACATTATAAAAAGTAATTTGTTGTTTTAGATTTATGCCTCTTAGATTTCCGCATGAATGTTTCAATAAGGAACATTAATTCAATATCTTAGTAATGATCGTCGAACCGTGAAGGGATAAACCATTCAAAGCAAATTCATGTAATTACGTGTGGCGTGTGGGGATTTATTCTAGCAGAAATATTGGCGATGTATGGCAAAGAAATTCGTTTTTTTTTTAATTCAGTTTTGGAGAATTTCAGAAAGTTTTAATATTTTTTTTTTTTATTCTTTTTCTTCTTCGTCTTTTCTGCTAAAATACAAAGAAGCATCAAAATTTAACGTTACAACAAAAGTACCTACGGAACTTTTTGATTAAAATAATTTTGTTTTTTTTTTTTTTTTTTGATCAACATTCATTTCCCTCTAACTGACAAGTGTGCCATGTGTAAAGTTTTTTATTTATTTATGTACGTAACACACACAACTTCTAGAAAATAACTCTATCCCCCTTCCCACCATAAACTCGATTATTATAAATAAAAATATGTATTTTCTTGTTATATTATGTATGTATAAAGATAAAGTTTCGATTTTTAATATCGATAAAATGTACGTTTACAGCCATTTTAAGAATAAAATTGCCATAGACACACACCTACGTTCTAACTTTTTAGAGGGATATAAAAAATAAAAAAATTTCCCCTTCTTTTTCTAGACGAAAAAGCTACTCACATGGAAATAAAGCTTTGTATAACGATTTTATAGAATTTTTTGTTGTTGTTGTTGTTGTTGGTACAAAGGAAGATTTTGATGTTTCGATATATTATATAGGGGAGGTGGTTACTTATATATATATATATATAGATATAGATATTTTCTACTTACTTATACATATCATGTAGTATAATTTAATGAAGCAGTAAAAAAATTGACCTTTGTAAATAGGATAAGTAAGCAATATGGTTTTCTCACTGGATAAATAAAACCTTAAAAATGAGAAAATATATAAATGGGAAAAATTTACTAGACTAAATGAAATTGGTGAGAATTAGTTTAGTATATACGAGATTTTGACCTAAAAATATAGAATATTTCTGTCTGGCTTTTTTAGAAGAAAGCCTTACGGATAAATACGAATATATATAAAATGGATTTACTCGCTTACTTTAATGTTGTGATCAAAAATATTTAAAATGGTATTCTCTTTTTATCATTTCAGTATGCACACCGAATCCACTCTTCATATCGGCTGTCATTTTTAATTAACTTAACGCACTGTACCTGCGGTGTGGCATATTTTCTCCTTTATTGAAAAAGTGTATCGCTGGTGTATTATGTACTCAGTGGTGAATTAAGCCTATAAACCAAAGTAAGCACGAGGGCACCATCGAAATTTATAGCCATTTTTAAAATTTATTGATCACAAACTGCTGAGCTGAGCGTTCAATTTTGCTGTTGAAATATATTAAAAATCTCTTCAGAACAAGACAGTCTGGATGCCTTATCTCTATTATGTAGTATAGAAACAAGTATGTTACGTAAGATTGATTATGAAGATCTGATCAAAGACTTTGCAACTGGACTTTTTTTAGGTTAGCTGGCAAACAATGAATTGTTGAAAATTATACATTTCGGAACTATAGAGCTAAAAACATCTAAGGACTTAACTTTTGAAAACGATAGTCGTTTAGGCGTAAATTAAATATTGTTTCTGTAAGCATTTTCACTACAACAATTCACCAAATTCACCAAGCCGCTATTGTTTTAAGTTTAGAGGCGTAGTCGACGGCAGTTTAGCAGGCATATTCACCACGTCGACGATGCTATTTAGAGCAGAAAAAAAACGATAAACGGCACAAATACGCGTCTTATTGTTCTAGTCTAGAGAGTAAGGCCTCATGTTTTAGACGCACGAAGAAAAAACTCAATCCAAAAATTTTTTTTTACAATTTTACACTAACTCTACACTTTTATTCTAAAGCATTGGTGCATTTACACCTCTTTCATTTGACCTTTTTACTCAGGTTTGTTGTATATACCTAATCTCCAATACAAATGTAAGTATTATCAATGGCGATGTTCATCCGACCACATTAATTAGCCGAATAGAAGTGCCGATACTTTGACGTTAATTTTCATTACATTTTTTTAAAACCCTTGCACCACAACGTAAACTCAGTTACCACATAATCCAGACAGTCTGTTAAGTGGTGAATAATTTACCTTATGTTTTCTAAGAAATGTAGCAAATTCAGCAGCCGATAGAAATATTATGTAGTTAATGAACAACGTTGGTTGAAACGCCACTGCTTTACTGTTGCATTAAATTTTTTTTTTTATATAGGTCAAACTCTTGTACTACTTCTTGAGACATAATAGTCCCACATTAAAAATATGTATAAATATTTGTAGTGTTCCCCATCTCCCTCTTATCAATATATAATGATTTTAATTCGAAACATAACTACATACTTCTCTAATATAATTTTAATACTCTCATACATATCTCACTAAATACTAAAATCCCTTATTACATGTCTCCCCATCTTAAGAGCGACTACACTTTACGCACAATATCCCGTAATGCTTCTAATCCACAATTTGTCCATTGATTTATATCTATTCAGTTGATTATAACAATATTTTACCTTATTTCAACGGAAACACCATGGGCTAACTTATCCTCCCATTATCTGGGTATAAAATAAGGAAAATTTAATGTTACTTGGGGAGTCATAATCTTGATCATCAATGTTGTACTATGTTGCTTATGTAATTTTACTGTTCCCATCAATCATAAACCGTAAACATACTACATACTACAACATATATCGTAACTATGACTCGGATATCTGATTTTTTTTTTTTTTTTTTTTTTTTGTATGCCTCTTCCTCGTTCTTCGTGAGAAAAATTTGATATTCAGGTAGGAAAATTGCCATAAATCTTATTAGATGTATACGAGCAGAAGGAAAAGTTTGACCTCTTTTTTTGGGGGTGATGAGGGGGGAGATAAATCTATATTCGTCTAATAAATCTTCTACAAGTCGAAAACAACAGTAATAAAACATAAAAGGATATCATAATATCGTTCAACATTCAACCTGAGTCCTACACCTACTAGAAAATATTCATAAAAATCAAACTCCCTCTTTTTATTGTCTATTGTATCTATCTGTCTTTCACACACTCACATCACGGTCATCATTCCCATTCCCAACATTTTGTAGACCAAAATTTCAATCGTATTATTAGATTGAGCCTGTGAAAAAGATTTCGATTTTATTTTATAACAAATTATGATGTGAAGTCCACAACTTCAACTTCAAATGTACATATATGGATATACGAGTAGAGACCATAAAAAAACATGTTCAACCATAAATAAATTGAACAATAAATGTTTCTGACCGCCCTCCCACACCCCCCTCCCTCTTTTAACGGTTTGGAGATGACCACAAAAACAAAAATAGTGTGGATTGCGGAATACCATTTAGAATGGACAATTTACTTTCCGGTTTTTGGTTTAGTTTCTTTGTGTTTTTCTTTGCGGATTATATTTTAGCATTGATGGTTGAAAACTAGTGATGTATCTAACTTAGTTTATCCCCCCATGTCCTTACATATAGACATATATATATATATAAATTACCATGATTCACATACTGAGAAACTTTTGTTGTTTGCGGAGCGGTTTCTCTTCTGCTTCTTCATTGAATTAATGTTGTAAGGGTAGAAAATGTTGTTGAAAGAAAATAAAAAGTTGAGAAAAATATTTTTGAATTGAAAATGCTGATGTAGAAACTTTATTTATTTATTATATAACTACATATAGACGTTTTTATGCTAAAGCTGGATTTAGTTTTGTTTTGCTTCTTTTTTGTTATTGTTGTTGTTGTTATTATTGTTGTTGCAACATGTTAAAAAATGTGTTTGATCATTTTTCTTAACATTTTATATCTACAGATGTTTGAATTTTCGTTCTAGTTATGATACCATAATAAAACTAATCTTAATAATAATATATTTAACCGCTGCTTATCTATTTGATTTTTATTGAATAACTACAGCGGTGTGATTACTGATTAGGCCTACATCTTACCCACTACTATACATTGAAATTGTTCTGTAAGAATTAGTAACCACTACTCATTTTCCACTAGTCATGTTCCAGATTACAAGTATCCTTGGAATCATAAACGAATCAACGCTATACATACATAACATACATAAGTAGTGTATAAAATACAAATACGTTGTTCAAAACTATATTGTACGGGATGTGGCTCATTGTTTGAATATATTTATCTTGATCAAACCGTTAATAATAGTACTAAGATCAATTTTTTATCTTTTTTTTAATGTATTATTAACTTAATTGCTATACTGATACTAGTTGGTTAGTGTATCAAATATAAATATGTTGTTGAAAACTATATTGTACGGAGGTGGCCGATTTTTTGAATATATTTATCTTGAACAAACAGTTGATAATAATACTAACTACTAAAATCAATTTTTTATCTTTTTTTAAAAATTTATTATTAACTTTATTGCTATATTGATACTAGTTGGTTTATACAGTAAAGCTAATTGTGCATAGCACTTCAAATAGCTTAAGAAAAAAAAGAAAGTTCGATTAAAAAAAAAACATAATTACATGATTCTATACAAGATTCTATATATGATTTGATACAATTATATTATTTATGATTTATTCCTTTATTAGAGAAGGAAAAGATTAAAAAAAAAGTATTAATTAAAAATATATATAAAATCTTATTGTTAAGATTAAGTTTTGTTCAAGATGACTATAAAATTATAAAATAAATTATTGTAAGCAAATGGTATTATAGAAAACTTTAAGTTAGAGTAATTTGAGGATTACATCATAATTAATAAGTTAATTCCATTACATTGCATTACAATTCTCAAGAACGCCGTAGAAAAGATCACAGACAACACGAATAAGATCTATTACACAATTACACAATAGAAACCAAAAACCAGAGATAAATGTACTAAATGAAGCATCAAAAGCTAGTAGGGACGACGCAGCGCAATTAATTGGAGCTACCTTTTTGTCAATGAATATATAAAATTTGAATTTTCGTTTTCAGTACATAGATCAAAGATCACTAAGGTTCATCTTAAAATATTTCCTTATAATTTTCAGTCCGTCCCACAAGTTCCGTTTGCACATATATCATCAAAACCGCAACCGCAACCAAATGTACAAAGCTTAATATCAACAACAACAACAACAACAACCAACAAAAGCATTGCACAAATACCACCAAATGTTCCAATGCCATCAATAGCTGTTACGCCATCTCTTAGCATCGAATTAGAGGATCAAAAAGTTCTACATCATACAACAGCGGTAACAACAAATCGAATGTCACGACCTACAAGCCCATCTAGACGGCAAGAAATGCGAAAGAGAAATATTTTGGGACAAGACATTGAACCAATGGTGCATGCGTATACAAACATGTAATCGGTTTTTTTGTTTTTTTTTGTTTTTTTTTTTACTACTCTCTCTATGATGATTTTTGTTGATCGTTTCTTCATAACAGATCGAATGAATCACCTGAGAGTACAATAATTTCATCAACATCAGAGCTATTATTGAATCGATCCGATTCGGGCAAAACAAATACAGATGTGTCCGAATGCAGCACAAATACCGAAGATTATGCAACATGTACGGACAACTCAAAGCGTGTACCAGGTATTAAACCGCCCAGCGCAAGCTCGTCATCCACTACACAAGTACCAGGTTCGAATCCCATTTATTTGTGATGGGTGTTCGATGTAATATTATTTACTTCCATATATTAAGTATTTGTTGTTAATGTTTGATGAGTACTTGAATGGCTTCTAATTGTTTTAATATTAATATCATAGCATAATTCGGTTTTCTTTTTTTTTGACTTTTTTTTAAAAATGTTTTATGTATTAGGAGCTTTCAGGGGAATTACGGCTAAAAAAATATATGATTTTAGTATCAACCCAAAGTACCAAAACGGTTACACAAGATGGGTCATCATTTGAAAGTGCATCGTCAATATATAGTTTAGCACGCGTTGACGCAATATCCGAGGATGGTCCAAGCATTGAGGATCCCATTCCAATAGTGCCAGCACCACCACCAGCCAATTCAAAACCATCACCATCGCATTCGGCTAGTAGCAGTTCATCGGGAAGCTATTGTACAAATGGACTGCTGAAAGTAAAGAGATCGTCACCATCGAATATTGTTAAGCCTACACAAATAGTTAGGAATAAATCCGAATCTGTTTCGGATGATGAAAAAAGTGAGAAAAGATATTCATCATCTGGTTACTATGAAAGTCCTCATGATGAAGGTAATGAATGAACAATTTTAAGTTAAAAGTTCTAGTACGTAGTTTAGAATTCCATCATTTTCATAGATAGCAAACCATCACGTCCACGAAGAATTCGTGACTGGAACGATGAGGAACGACGGCGAAAAAAAGAGAAGATGAGACTTGATATTGAGAAGGAAAATATGAAATGCTTAACATCTCCAATAAAAAAATCTAGCTCAACGTTTAAGCAAATATCACCAGACGATCGAACAGCAATGAATATCTTGGATGGGACCAGTCCAAATAAAGCGAAACGATTACGACCTAAAACCAGAAGGTTTGTGCAACTAAGTTGAAAAAATTTGATGATAAAAATTGGTAAATCGATTACAGGTCACCTAGAAATCGTAGTTCCACCGAGGACACATTGATACGAAGAATTAAGACACCATCGTCTATAAGTCCCGAAATAACAATTATTGATCCATTGCCTAAAAGTATCCCGTCCAAATATACGCCTTCTCAAACTTCGCCACGAACGAAAATGGGACCATTACCTGAAAAACGACTGAAGGCTGTGTCAACCGAATCACTGAGATCTGTCTCACCCGGATCGGATTCGGTATTTTATAGTGAAGCAGATGCTGCTCTCGATCATCAGGTTAGGGATAGATTAATGGCATCCGAAATATTATTTCACAAAATTTCTGTTCATTGTCAATTTAGGTTCATTGTCAAAGTTGTGGCAAACAGGTTGAAATCATTACAGCAATGTCTGGTTCACAGGAAACGATTGGAGCCGTCGATGATGATTGTCCAAACATTGTTAAACCGCCTGCTGATTTTGCTGATTCACCAAATGGCTTACGAATACCACATCATACTACAAGACTCTATAAGAAATTAGATAAACGTTTTCGGTCAGAAGAACGGCATGGTGAACGAAGATTGTATCGTTCGCGGCAGGACAGTGCTAGAGCAAAGGTTTGTTGATTTATCCCCAATATTCTTTAACGGTTTCTTAAATTTGTCATTTATAGAGCGAAGAACGGGGCAAAGATGATTCCGTAAAATCAGAAATACTTCGACCAGCCGGTTCCAGTCCATGTGTTTCTGGTCCAGAAGGAACATTTAACGTACGCGATCAACCCGCCGATCCCGAACAAGGCATCTATCATGGTTTCTATCGACTTGGCATCTGGATATGCATTACCGATCGAGATGTATGGAGAAAACATGAGTTTCCTCTGTTAGATGGTAATTGCAATATTTCCCATATTTTCATAGAATAGATTGTAACGTCTTTGTTGTTTAATTATTCAGAACGACCTCGAGAATTGACCGAACGACGAAATTCCACAGAATCGGAAAAAGACTTTCGAAAAAAATATCAAGCCATTACCCATCGTCTGGTTCATCGAAAATCATGCGTAGAGATGTACAAACGCCAAAGTACTAATTCATTTTGTAAGTATTACGCAGTTAATTACTTACTAACCCATTAACCTTTCCTGCAATGCGGAACATACATATGTGCACAATATATTCAAATAACTATTCTTCGAGATAAATTAATGAAAATAGAAAAAACATAACTTATTGCACCTGTTTAGACTGTTATGGCATCTGTCGACAGCCGCTGATGGCTGGGTGGGTATATAACGCACAGTGGAACACTTGTTTTTTTCGTAAATAAAGTTAGATTTTGGGATCGGTGCCAATTTGCTTCTGGTTATGTTTTCTTTTTTTTATTTTTTTTATTGTCGTTGTTGTTGTTGTTGTTGTGTTTTTATTATTTATTGAAAAATGAAATTTATTTGCTTCTCGCTACATTTAGATGACATCAAAAAGATGTTATTTTATTTTAATTGAAGAGTAATGCGCTAATGCGTGTGTACAGGGGGGAGTCGTAAGTGATTTGGAATTTGGTAAATGATAAATTGTACAAGAGGTAGAGTGGGTGTTGAGAATCAAGGGTAGATACAGGTAACCCTCCTATAACACGGTAGATCGGTTCCAACATACGTGTTGTACGAAACCATGTTGTAAAAGACTAAGAGCAATTAGATACATTTTACGTACGCACATTTCTTATCGTGTTAGAGTGAAACCGTGATAATGTTTACCGTGTTATACGAGAATTTCCGCACGTTTCTTTTCATGTTAAGAGTGAAACCATATTGTAGGGGGGATACCTGGATGTATAGTTTTTTTTTAAGACTCAGTATGTATATCTATTTTTTGACCATAATTTGAAATGAAAACTAATTTCAGAGCCAACATAGTTTATGAACAATCAAACATTTATTAATTAGCTCCGAAAACGTTATTAATATTAAGGTAATTTGTTGGTACAACTTAAGTATGTCCGAATCTATCCGAAAACAGATATTAAACATGAAGATATTCAAATGCAGCGAATATCCCCTATTAGAACATTGACGACCCCGATTTTTGTTGTTGTTGTTGAATAGATAACTGACTGTGGTCTCCAATGGCGGTTGTTTCTCTTGTTTTTTAGCCTTTGGTTTAAAATCGTTCCCATTGAGAAAGTTTTCGGTTCTAAAATTCTAAATAAGCACTGTTGTAACTGTAACGATCTTCATTTATGTATGTCTTAATAAGAGCTGCAATCCATCGTTCCCGTTTTTGTGTAGACTTTTCTCTCTTTGCAGCGAACTTCATAAAAATTTAAATCGTACAAAATACATGGAACGTCTTCAATAGAGATTTTGACTTTTGAAGCCTTTAGTTAAAATTTAAAGAATATTTAGCTTTTTATTAGGTTTTAGGATAACTTCTTCATTTGGGAACAACGATAGGGCATTGCATTCGAACTGCATGAAACGGCTGAGCATTTACTATGTGACTGCTGTATCGAGAGACGGTAGCGAAGTTGTCGGAAATCCGTGACGCACCTTGGTCAACCATCCTAGGGTTCATTGATCTCTTGGAATGGTAGCTAAGGGACAAGTCACCACACGAGGGATATCTAATGGGTCCCGCCCTCATTCTACACAAACTAACTAGCTATAGTTTTGGCAATTTTACGAGCAAGTATGAATATAGGGGGCAAAAAAAAAACAAAATGGCTAAATGTAATTTTCTATAGAGCCTGACGTCATATGTATAAAATTAATGACGGTCTATGAACGTACCAATTATAGATTATCATTTTTATTATTAGATAATCCAAGTCTAATTAAAAATATTTGTTATTTTCTAAATTCCATTACTTGGCATTCCTTCTTTTCGATTACTACACTCAACCAATTTTTTTTACATAACTCTATGTATACTAATTGAGAACAATATTTGTGGCTACTTTTTTAAATTTAAATAGTAAAGAATTTACGCCAGCATGTGGTTTAAAATTCAATGACGTCAAACCAAAAAAATTTCTCTATATTATTACAGTGTCGAGTGTGTGTATTTTCTAATAAATTGCTGCATCACATAAATAAACATCCAGCTCTAATCTGAAAGTAGAAGATATAGGCGCGCAGCTGATTCTCCGGCCGTATAAAATAATCTTTAACTGTACATGTGTACATAATATTGTACAAGTACCTTACTGTAAATTTTCCGAGAAAATTTTATTATTTCAGATAGATCAGTGGAGAAGTGTCGTTGCCGATGATCATTCTTTTGATTTTTCATTGAAACATTTTTTCACTCTGTCAATCAATTTTTCATAATGATAGGTAAATTGTAATTTTTAACTTTTAACTTTTAACAATTATTACGTGTTTATTATGGAATAAAATTTTTAGTGTTGTGTAAAGTTATAAAGTTTATTTTGGCTACACAAAGTCAGTTCCGAGGAAATAATAATAAAACATAAAATTGAATGAATTCCTAAAATATCTGTGCCGGTACTAAAATTAGATTACGCGCATTATAATAATGGTTAAAAAAAAGTGAATTCGAAACAGCAATTTGATTATTTTTATTTGATTTAATTTATTTTTATTAGAAATTTTATTTTATTTTATTTTTATTTCTCATTTATTTTAAACGCAGATTTAATTTCGTCCAACTCAACGCCAGACTCAGTTCGTAAGAAATTAGAGGAAATATTAAAACTAATGCTTGTTGTATGGGCAAAACAGGGAATAGCGTTAAGGACAATATCTGGAAAGAAAAATGGTAATAAATTTAGTTTTTATTTATTTTTTAATTTATTTTTTATTTTTGTGGTACTAGATGATGACTGATGTTATTACTCCTATTTTATAAAAACACTTCTTTTAGTCTTTTAGCGTTTCTTTTCTAACTATTTAACCATTATGTGAACGGCAAGTAGGCGCCACTTCAATGCCGGATTAAGCTTTGTGGGGCCTATACGCTAGCGAATTATCTGGTGACATTTGTGAGCTTAAGCATCGATATTCCCCTTCGTGCAGAATATATCGTCGTGATATTATTATATGGAGCTATACGCCTTGTCCTTGTCCGATTTACACCAAAAACAATAGAGATCTTACTCTAGGTCTACAAGATAAACTGTCAAAATTTCAGCTTTCCAGTTTCAGCCTTTTAGCCGGACACGGACGAACGGACCGATATGCATATTTCGACTTAAAATTAAATCAAATTCATATTATATTGATCCGTTTTCGCGGCCTACCGTGCCTTTAGGTTAATTCGACACTGCACCCTTCATCAGCACGGCATAGGTACCTACAATTGTACCTACATATGGAAATGGCAACTAGATGGTAATTGTGACTCAGGGACCAATTTTATAGATGAGTTTATGTATTATTATGTCTCCCACATGTGAATACCGATGGCTTATATACAATACCCGCTAACTCATTTTATGTACTTTTCAAGAGACAGTAAAAACTTTATTGTTTTGTATAGCGTATTGAGTTAGTGGATGGTCAAACATTGCAAAAAAAACAAACTTTTTATGATAATTTTACCATAGGTGCAGGGTTGCATAAACATAAATTTTATACAATAAAAAAAAATCGGTAAAAATGAGTTAGCAGGTATTGTATATAAGCCATTGATATACGAAATATCAGGCAAAGTAGCAGCTATGCAGACAAAAAGGATTTTTCAAAAACTCGCCAAATAATCGTACGAAATTGACTACAGCACGAACTTCCATCATCGTCCATCTTATGTCACGTTGTACCTGCCTTATATATATTATAAGTATTTCTTTAGGAGCCAGGCCTTCTTATAATGAAATTATGAAAAAATCTCCGACTACTAAAATTACTTTAATTTACGTAGAAACTTCATATAGGTACACTTGTACCTATGCCGTCCTATTAAATGATTTTGTTTTTTGAACTTGCCTTAAGCAGGTAATATGACCAATAGAAGTACCTTGCCGTAATAACTCTTGCCACATAAGGGTAAAATGTGTCCCATTTTCGGACACTACCGATACATATTCAGAGAAAAAAAATATGGTTTCGGTTGCTAGAAAAAGTTCCCACATATTTTAGAAATCTAAATTTGTCCATCAATTTTCCGATCCTTTAAAATAGAGAATGGAAAAACTGACCAAAGGGTTGATTAAAATTCTACCCTACCTATTTTTCATTAAATACTGTGAATCTTTTTAATTTACAGACGCCGACAAAACGATAATCGTTCGTCGAGAATCCGGTGAGTTTGGTTTTCGAATTCATGGCTCAAAACCGGTTGTGGTCTCAGCCATTGAACCAGAAACGCCAGCCGAAAGTTCAGGACTAGAAGTGGGTGACATTGTTTTGTCGGTGAACGGCGTTGATGTGATTGATAAAAGTCATTCGGAAGTTGTTAAAATTGCTCATGCTGGCAGTGATGTTTTGGAATTAAAAGTAGAAGTAAATTTAACATTAAAATTTATATTATATTTAAATGATTGTTATGGTGTAGGTGGCTAGAACCATAGGCCTTATTGCATCCGAGACTACCGAAGCTGTTAGTCCGGCATTGTATTCGGGTTATTTATGGAGACAAGGTGGACAATTGAGTGGCCAAATAAATACACAGAAATGGGTTCGACGGTGGTTCTGTTTACGTCCAGATCATTGCCTTTATTTTTACAAAACTGATATGGTGCGTTATAGTGCTGCTGAACGAATACAAAACTACTATAAAATAAATTATTTTTGTTTTTTTTTTCATTAAACAGGATACTCAACCAGTTGGTGCTGTTTTATTAACTAATCATACTGTAGAAAACTGTTCAACAGACATAGGTAGACCATATGCATTTCGTATTTTATCCGGTGAAGGTTTACCACTTTACCTGGCTGCCGACAGTGATGAGGCAGCAAATCGATGGATAGCTGTGACAGGCCATGCGGCTAAACAAAGTGATCCTTGGCTAGAGATAAGTACACGTAATTTACGATTACCTCCGAATGGGGTACCAAGACCGGATTGTTTTGGATATTTAACGAAATTGGGAAGTCGATTGCGTGGTTCGTCCAAACGGTACTGTGTGCTGAAAGATGCTTGTTTGTATTTCTATCAGGACGGAAATAGCAAGAGTGCCTTTGGTAGGACTATTTTGATTTATTTCAATTTTTCCGCAATTTTATTGTAATTTTGCATAGGCATGGCTTGCCTACAAGGTTATCGGGTCCAACAATCGAATAGTTCTGGTGGAAAGAAGTATGCATTTGAAATTGCACCACCAGAAACGAAATTAAGGCACTACTATTTTTGTACGGAATCGGAAATGGATAAAAAACGGTAAGATCTTATTCAAAGTTGTTTCCCATTTTACACATAATTTTTCTGAAGAGGTCCTGAAGGATTCATTAATGAAATTAATATTGCCGCTATTAATTTGTATGGAAAATTTTCACATTCAAAATTTTTAAACTTTTAGTGCTTGGTTAGATGTTTTCTCAAACTTGATGTTGATTGTTTTCCTTTTTTCTTGTTGTATGTAATATTATTCTGTCATCCCAAGTGATTCCTTGAGGGCTGCCCTATGACATTACATGTAGATATTTAACTCGAATGGGATATAAGCTACATCTTCGGCTGTTTAAAATTAATATCACTTACATTTTTTGAATATTTATCCCGCTCTTTTTACTAATAAACAATATGTGCGTATAAAAATATGTTTTGGCAGCACTGTGGCCATTTTAACTTATCATTATTGTGTGAGTCGTGAGATGACAGTTGATTTTGAGCTATCGCACTAATTGGTTTCAATACAGTAAAATCACTTCAGCAACCTTCAGCACTGGGTACATGTTTTAGTCTGAGTGCAGCATTTATTAAATAGGTAACCATGACTGGACCTTTTCTAGGCATTTGTTAAAACATCTCTCCAGTGATAAGGTCATATCCAGGTGCCTTCTTCGAATTTAGATTACTTTTAATTTCTAAGTTCACTTCTCTCAATGTTACTGCTTTAATTTGCACAATATCGTGATTATCTAAATCTTGTTGCTCTATGTTGATTTCGGTATCATTTGGTTTGAAGGTATTTTCTAGATGTTCAGCAAAAGTACTTGCTTTTTGCTTATTGTCCTTAGTCCAGTCTCCATTTATCATTCTTATTGGAGAAGCTTGGATGACCGGTCTTTTTATTCTTTTAGTAGCTCTCCATAGAGAATCAGTCAGTTTCCTTATTCGCTGTCAGGTTTTTAAGGTAAATTATTTATTGAAGTCTCTTTTAGTGCTTTTTTTAACGACAACCTGACAAGAAGGCTTAACAGAATAAAATCCTTCGACCAAGTGTTGACATCAATTACGCAAAAATTTGTCTAGTAGTAATCAAAATAACGACTAAAATTAAAACCCAATTAGCATCACTGGATGCAGTTAGTAATATGGTAATATCTAGGTTAAGGAAAAGTTAGATAAAAATTAATGGTTGATCTTAGACCAATGAAATAAAAAATACAGTAAAACCTTTTAGAAGATTTTGTAAATTTACCAGAATAACGCCGCACAATGTAATGAATATTTTTTTTTTGAATTCATATATTATCTTGGTAAATAGGTACTAGGTATAGATAGGTATATAGAATGCCAAATTCTAGTCCATTATAGACGTGAGAAAAAATCTTAACAAAAAAAAAAAGAACAAAAAATGAAGCCCAAAATAAATGCTCCACAAAAGTCAAATCAATTGATCATGCCCAATGGCTATTTTATAGATCATTATTACACGATCATTACATATTGAATGCTTATAAAAGAGAAGTCATGACGTTTGAGTAATAGATTTAAGACATAAAACCATTTTTTTTTTTTTTATTATTATTAATAATTTTTTTTTTTTTTACCTGTTATAGATGGATAGCGGCATTGGAATGCTCAATTGATCGATGGATGAAAGCTGGATAATTCATCTCGAAAAGCATACTTCGAATCATTATTCACAGAGTGTTATTAACCTAAGTAGGTAATATTATAATATATTTACATAAAAAAAAAATGAAAAAAAAAAAAAAGAATTTGAATTAAAAAGCACAAAAAATATTAAGAATAAAAAAAAATTGTTTCGCACATTGTGAAAATATAATTTGGAAAAAAAAATATATTTGTTCAAAAATATATTAACTTCAACCCAATAAAATCGTTCCAGCATGTGAAAAATTTGATGAATATGCGCTTAAATAGTAAAAAAAAATAAACAAATAAATAAATAAAAAAAAATGAAATGTCTTATGCAACGTATTTATATACATATATATATATATATGAAATAGTGATGACCATTATTAGGTAAAATTTAGTATTTTATTGGTATTTAAAAATTATAATAAAAAAAAAATTACCAAATAGTAAATGTTAGAGCTTTAACATGGAACTGTAAAAGTAAATGAATCAAACTCGTGTAAAGAATTTGTTTTCTTTTTTTAAATTGTTGAAACCAAAATAGATTCAGTTCCTGTGTATTTATAAATGAATGTAGTATTTATATATATTTAAATTTAAAACAAAAAAAAAATAATATAACTATTAAAATAGTGTTTGTTAAAAATGTTCATATCAAAGTGAATATGATAAAAAAAAATTTATTAAAAAAGAAAATTAAAAAAAAAAACATTTATAAAATTCCTTTGAACAAATTCAAGTGCTTTGACGTTGATGAGTGTACATTTTTTTGTTTAATCTTTAAATGGTTTTTTTTTCTTTTGAAAATTCATTTCCTCAAAGAGCCTTAAAAAAGTTTTCTATTCTGTATTTTTTAAATTTCCCCCATCTTATTCTCTTATTATTGTCAAAAACAATGACATACAATTGTGGATGGTTAACACCTTGCATGATGATTGTGTGACAAAACTGTCATCTACATCTGATGTGACATTATCGTCACAATATTTTTGTCATATAAATATTTATCAATATGTGACTTAAAATCGTTTACTCTATCGTAACGCACTGTTTAATATTAAAGATTTTATCGATATGAACGCTACGCCACTGACATACCGTAATCATTTTGTGCGAACATTTTCGAGAATAGGGGAGGGGTGTTTTAATATAATTGTTATCTATGTTTCAACTGAATAGAACGTAAAAAAGTATTTTAAATAAAAATGGGGGTAATCATGAATTTGACAACAACAAAAAATGTTACAGCAAATGAGGCGGCAAAATGGATCGCCAATTGTGTGTGAGTAATTGTGTCGATAATTATTTCTCAGAATGAAATTTTTTTATTATTGGAATATACAGTACAATAGATCATGACTGTGCTATGGGACTGTAAGGACTAGCCTATCGCAAAATCTAAATTATAGAATTGGCATCAACCATTTGAGTGAGCGCCAGCTTTGCATTTATTTTTACAATGCGACTCCGAAACTCGATCTTGTAATGGTTGTTAGCAGAGAAAGTTTGTTATTTGCACATTAAATGTAGCTGTTCAATTACAATCCCGCATAGTTACGTAATAAACTGCCACATCGGTGGATCAGTCAATTGTCTAGACTAGCAGAAAGTACCGGGAATAAAGAATTTGAATCAAATGAAAAAAATTGTTGTGCTGCAAAAAAAAATGTCATAAAAAAGGGACTAATAACTGAGTATATGAGCGTGCTCCGTTTATACTCCGTAATACAAAAATAATACAAAAAACATTACAAAGTAAAACAAAATAATATAAAACATTATAAAGTAATAAAATAATGTAAATAAATTAATGTAAAATAGTACAGAAAAATACTCAAACAATACAAATAATACGAAATGTGAGTGTTTTTTGTAATGGACTAGTTATTAGTCGCTTCCCCTTCTTGGTTAGAAGTGAAAGTATTGCGTTTAATGCGTTTAGTGTCACTCGGAATTATAATTCCATTAGACCCAAACTTTTCCTGCTAGTAAACACAATAATTCATAAAACGTCGATAGACAATTGTAACTTTGAATATTGTAAAACAAAATGGCGATCCATTTTTTTATTTTTTGCTGAATTCTGATTCTAGAAATGTTTACAATTTATAGACAAGAGAGAGAGAGAGAGAGAGAGAGCCTATCATAACAGCCATCTTTGATCCAAACAGTGTTTAATGGAGAAAAATTGTTCATAATTACTATACTGATACTCTATGAAGATAAAGACTGTTTGTTCTTCTACTAATGATAGAACTTACTACTTTTCTACCAATTTTAGGATAAGTTCCTAAACTAAAAAAACGAAAACATTTAATTTGTATTTAAATTTATTTTGGACTAGAAATTAATAAATAACAAGAAATATTATGTGATGGAAAATAGAGAGAAAAGTCAACTCGAACGTGTGCAGTAAAAATGCCCGTATAAAAACATCTCCACTTAGGGCGTAATTTATAAAAAATATGGTTAAACCAGCTCGATTGTACAGGGCGTTTTTTTTTAGAGGTTTCATTTTCCAATAGAGATTAAACTGTCATACATACTGAATAAACTTACACCATCAGTACTGCGCTTGCAAATTGTGCAAACTTATTTCGAATATCGTGGTTCAGTTCGCGAAACAAACCGTGCGCTACACCCATTTCACGGTCGACATAATTGTCCATCCGAATTAATTAATTCGAATAACCATGGATCCATTTTCTCACCACGAGTACTCTAATTGATAATACGCATCCGCAAAGATGTCATATAGTGCGCACCGAAGAAGTTATTGCTGCTGTAGAGCGTAGTGTTGAGGAGGACCCGAATGAAAAATTGATTAAAAATTCGACTTCCAAATTGCGCTTTATTCGAGCCAGCCGCCGCACCCATATACTCGAAATCATATTTTAACACTAATGGCATAAAATTATCTTTCTAATAAAGCCAATACCATGGCCATTACTGCGATTATTATTTGTTTTGTTTCATTTTAAAGTTCTACACCTCTAAAAAACACCGTTTACAACACTGTGAGTATAAATACTTGCCCTAAGTTGAGAGATTTTATTTGAAATTGAAATTATTTATTTAATAAAGGTAACCCTTGTATAACACGGTTAATTGGTATTATGCTATGCTATAGGGATAGGGTATTGGTGTTATGCGAAATTCAAAGGTCATACAAATTCTGATAATGTATGTGTACCGTGTTATATGGAAATCAAAACATTCTTAAATTAAGGAAACGCCATTTTTAAATTCATTATAAGAGAAAAGTTTGGCTATTAAAAAAAAGATCTACAACTCAATTTCGGCAATTTGGTAGATACCGGCCATAGATATATTATACTAAAATGGTTTCTGCAAGAGTAACCATTTTGATTTGAATTCCAAGATGTCAAGTAATATTTGCTTTTCCAAATTATTTTTGAAATTGAAATATTTCAGAAAGTGATTGAATAAAAAGTGAAAAAAAAAATATTAAATAATTTTTGGCGATAATTTGGAGCATGATAAAGGAATTAGCAAAACATTTTAAAAACCAACTTTGTTTAACTCTACGAAATATTTTACTAACGTAAAGGCACAAAAGGGGCCTGTCAGGCCCTGTTTATAAACCTCTTACTATAATAGAAATAAAAGCTTATTTTTACTTGCAATTTTTAGGTCTAATCGCGCCATCATTCTTTAAAATTGAGAATTGAAAACATCCAGAAAATTGCTTTATTATTGTGTTGAATAAAATTGTCCATAAATTTGTACAGCTACACTTCAAAAGTAGAGCATTATTGAACAAAAATGTACAACTGAACTGAGTGAGTAGGTTGATATATTATCTATCTATCTAGTCTACTTACACCGATCAACCGATCAACCGATCAACTAGTAATAGCTTGCTTTTCATCCTAGCTATTAAAACGTATTTTATTTGATTATCTACAAAACGGCTAAATGATTTCCAAAAGATAAGATAACAGGGCTTAATAGGCCCCTTTTGTGCCTTTACGTTATGTTTTTACAAAATAAATTAAATAAATATTTTTAATATTTTCTTTCGATGTTTTATTGGCATATACAAAGTTCTAGTTGATAAAGTCAGAAAATAAAATCTTTATGCGACATTAAACATGAAACCGGGCTCGACAGACCCCTTTTATACTCTTTGGGGTTAAATTTTTTTTTTTTTTTTGGTTTGCAATTGCATTTTTGATATACGTACTAGTATATAATGACGATTTCAAAATCAAAACGTCAACTATTTCATCTGACATTTTTTAGACTATCGACAATCCACTAGTACATATATAGTATAATAGATCTATGATACCGGCCCGGTTCAACAATCACCATCGATACACAAAAATGTTAGTATTGTATTGTGCACTTATACGTATATGTAGATGGGTACTATTTGTTCGAAAAATGCCTGGCATGAGATTATGCGAAAATATTCGAATGTGAGATTTTTAATATTTTTATGTGCAATTATTACATATTGTTATTGTAAACCATGTTGTACGGACACCCTAAGCGTATTATATGAGGGATATCGCAATTTTAATACCATGTTATTTTGAAACCGTTCTATCGGAGTACCGTGTTATATATACGACGGGTTACCTTCTAGTTCCAGCATATTTTCAAAAATTAATCTATAAATAAGGTACAATTATTATTTTGAAAATGAGATAAAATATACAAAAAAAGCTCAAACAAAAAGACTAAAAAAAGAATTATAAAAATAAAAAAAATAAATAAAAACAACGCTAAAAAACATATTTTATGAACAAACAAATTTCGATAATGAAAAAAAAAATGAAAAAATAGTAAAAAAATAACTTTGCTGTGTTTATTATTATTAAAATTAAATGTTTAGAATTTATCAAAAACAAAAGTCAAAATTTATTTATCAGACAAAATTCAGAAAACCTATATATATGTAAGGATAAGTGATTTTTATGCACTTATTGAGTTTTTAACATAAATTAAATATATTTGTGTAATAGATTGCCAGAGAAATAATACAAAACAAAAAAAACAAAAAAAAAAAAAAACAAAAAAATGGTGTAACTATTTGTAATTACTAAAATAGAAAAGTTACCTAAGTATAATATATTTTAATTTAAACCAAAATTGTAATATGCTCAGCACTGCCATTCAAAGTAAATAAAAAAAAAAAAGTCATTAATTTGAGCAGAAAATTGAGTTTTAGTTTTAGTTTTAAATATAAGCAGTGGCGAAACTTGCCCGGTTAAAAAACGCCGTTAAATAAGTTTGGTAAGTAAATAAGAAACTTCCATGATTATTGTGCAGTGTGGAAGAGGCTTTATTAGAGTTCTCATATGTATAATTGATGCAAAAGCTACTTGATACAAGCAAATCTGGGTATTGTTATAACATTAATGTCAAGCAATGCTATTTATACTCGTATGATGTTAATCGAAGGGTATTATAACTTTGGTATGGAGTTTGTAATGCCCCTTAATACTCATCGTAGAAAAAAAATTTCAACACCATTGTCTTTCTCGTGAAATTCTAAGACGAATTATGCATGTCCGTCCGTCTGTCCGTCTGTCCGTCTGTCCGTCTGTCCGTCTGTCCGTCTGTCCGTCTGTCCGTCTGTCCGTC
>JANSTT010014542.1:0-22239 GCA_026745375.1 Platyura marginata | reverse complement strand
AGTGCAAATTGACATCCTGAATATTTATAGTCCTGTCGGATGTTTTGGGACGGATGCATATATATATATATATATATATATATATATATATATATATTAGACGAATGGAAATCTTCTTATTTTTTATATAGGAGAAAGTTTTCCAATAAAACCGAACAAAGCTAATGGCTGTCAATTTTGAAGTTGAGTTATTGATTTCGCGATTATTTTTTTAATTTAAATTTATCTGTAATTTGAATCACAAAACAATTGCAATACTCGTACATACATAGAGCGTGTCACACGATTAATTACGCAAAGTAGTCTATTTAATTTTACTTTTAGCTTAGTTAATAATGTTATACTCTTGATCTTGATGTGTTTGTTCTGATGTATTTTGAATTATACTTTATTATTTAAAATCAAGAATTTCTCATAATTCTTATTTTATTGTTATTATTAGAATTGCAGATAAAAATGTTGTTAGGGCTTCCGCATATGCTCACAAATTTGTTAATTTATTAGAGGCGGGAAGACTTACACATACACGGCAATTTAATTGTAGTTAAGAAAATTCATCATCAAATACCTATATATTACTAAAAAAAGTAGGTAATTAAAAAAAATATTAAAAATGTGGTTTTCCATTACTTTCCAATAAATATTTTAAAATATTAGTGTGCACGATCTTGTCGCGCACATTCGCCTTAAAGATATCTATATGTACGTACATGTACACACTTAACTAGTAGTTATTTACACAGCTGATCGAGTTTAGCAAAAACAAACATTCTTCTCAATATATTATTGCGTGCTTGTTATTTTGTTTTAAATATTTGTAATAGGAATGGTTTTTTAATTTATAACAAAAGTTTCTGGTCATATTATGTTCGACGAAATTAAATTAAATCCTCAAAATGACGATCGAATATTTGATGGTGATACCAGTGAACAGCATAGGATTCACCAAGCTAACCAGATCATCAACTATTTAGCTGAAACGAAAGTTAAAATATGTCAAATTGCTACTCGCTTTAAAGAAGCCGTCTCAGAAACTAGTAAGTATAGTTTTTCTATGTAAAATTTTAACGGTAAATCAATTTATTAATAATTATTTTTAGTTACTCCACTCAAGAAGAAAGTTTGTCGAAATCAGAGGAAAAAGTTGATATAAAAAAATTATGATTGAACATAATATGTGGAAATAAATGACACATAAAAAGTATATAGTTTTGTTATAATTTAAGATACTCTAAAATTTAAAGTTAAGCTATAGGCACGATGCACCGCACCGTTTCGTTCCGTCCCGTTCAGCTCCGTTCCGTTACGCTCAAATTTAGCATCTAGTCACAATGACACCGTTTCGTTCCGACAATATCAAAATAATAAACCAAGATCCAAAATACCAAAAAAATACAAACAACAGCGTATTGATTGATTCATTGATTATTTTCTCAAATCGAATAAAACGTATCACTACACAGTTTTAAAGGCCAAATTGAGATTATGTATTCCGCTCCATTCCGTTTAATTTTAATTTTTACCAACTCTCAACGTACCGTTCCGTTCCGATCATTGTGACAAACCTTCTGTAAGTAAAGCCTATGTATTTGCACACTATGTTGACATTTTCAATATTTAAAAACGGAGCGGAACAATGCGGCGCATTGTGACCGTAGCTTAACTCTCTATTACAATTGATAAAAATATCCAGAAAAACCAAACTACAAGATTGATAACAAAATTAGGTGTAAAAAATTCGCCTTCGACAGATTCAGGAAAATCTTTTTTGCCGGAAATCATTTATAATTTAAAAATATAGACGTGAACCGGATAAGAAAAGATTCAACAAACTGTCAAATAAGGGCAGGGTTAATTTAACGAATATTTCCATAGCAAATGATTAAAATGTGTTTAGTATTCATTAAAATATATTAGAAACCAAATTTTTCGTGATCAATTGTTGTAATTGATAATAAAAATATATTAGTATGATATTCGCTTTTACATGACAACATTGTTTATCTATTGTTAAGATGTTTCCAAAAAAGCATCCACGTCCATCCGTAAAGAAGAAATAAGCACCGATCAATGTAAAAAAAATAAAAACAAAACATTTTTAAAGGTAAAATTAATTCTACTCACAATCGAATCAATAACTGGGTATAGAAAACATTTATCATTGTGGCTGGTTCCTGAAATCATTGTTCATGCGAAAATATTTTCCATCGTCTAACATATTATTCGATATACATAATACCAAAAATAACCGATATGAATGATGTATGAAGCTATTACATGGAAAGAAACTCAAAAGGTTTAGTTATTGTTATAATGTGTACCTTATACGTATAACTTCGAATATATGTATGTATATATATATATATATATATATCCATTTTTCTATAAAGTAAAATAAACTTTTTCATATTATTTGCCAGTAATAATATTAAAGTTAAACGAATTTTGATTATTTGGATGGAAGTTTTGATTGTATAATGCGTGTGCATAAACTTTCAAACTGGAGAAAAAACTTCATTTCTATTCAGAATTTAGCTTTGCATCAATAAATTTTGTTGAATTTACTTTATTGAATATTGATATCAGAAAATCAGTTTTAAACCTCGAGTTTTATCTTAAAGAGTATTGGAAAAGAAGTAGTTCGGTACCACCTTATATGATTTCTTTTCATTTTTGTACCATTTGTATGCAGAAACGGTTTGACATTTTTTAATAATTTTTAATTTTTTAATACATAAATATATTAGTTATGACTATAGGATAGGGCAATCAATTTTTTAAATTAATTTAAAAAAATTAAAGTTATAGGTAAATTAATCTAATCTATTTCAGATACGAGCCTTCAGTTTCGAATTTTTCCAATAATGTATTCTCGTTACGAGTTGTTTGTAATATTATTCATTGTTGAATTTCTGGTTGCTATGTTTAATTTACTTCTGATTCAAAAATCGCCAAAAGATATTTAATTTTTCGGAAATTAAGAATTCAACTAAATTTATGGAGGAAATTTCCAAGAGTGGTCAAAATCTTTAAAAATCAAAATAATCCCGTGCTAATTAATGTGAAACTGGCCGAATGTAACCGTTGATGAAAACAGGGATTCACAAAGATTTTCTTATTAGAACTATTTAGTAAATTATCGGAACAAGGCTGCGGAGTCACAATGACTGTTTGAATATCCAAATCGGGGAGGTGAAATTCTGAAATGTGTCACACTTTAGGGAATTGGGCCTAGTTTTTTTTTGAATTGTGGGGTTTTTTTTTGAAAAAATTACTACAATGAGAAATATTTTTAAAAAAAAAATTATTAAGAAAAACATGTTATTTGTAATTGGAATACTTCAATTGTTCATGTTAAGCTTAAATAAGCTTTTCGATGTTGTTTTTATTAGAATAATATCCATATGTAAATATTAGATAAACATTTCCTACTTTAAAATTTGAAATTTGTTTTCCCCAAACAAAAAAAAACAAAAAATATTGTTCCCTGATCTGTAACAAAAACAACATCCGATATAAAACATCAAACAACCATGACTAATGTGATAAAGTTTTCCTCTATATTGAAAAACATATAAAATCACATAGAAAAAAAAATAAAATGGAAAATTGTGCTTTGTTGTACTCATTCGTGTATTCATTTTCCACGATTATTCTCCAAAAAAAAAAGAAAAAAAGAAAAAGCAAACCATGGTACAAAAGCGTTTTGTTCGAAGAGACGGCAAACCAAAAACGATGAGATTATTATTTTCGATAACAGAAGTTACACACTCTAAAGCTTCATAAATATCAAAGTTAAGCTTACTATGGGTATAGAGTTTAAAACAGCATTTAATTAATTATAATAGTTAAATATAAAGAAAAACTTTTACGCTCTGCATTTTCGTGTACACTTAAATTGGAAAATTAAATGCTGCACTATAATGAAGCCAATTATTTGGCATTTAAAAAAAAAAAAACTTTTCAATACAGTTTCAAAAACGAAATCACTAATTATATGGTATGATAGGAATTATGGGGAAAATGTTTTAATGATTAGGTAAAGGTTGTGACAACTCATAACATGGAATTCTTAGGGGGATGGGTTCAAAGGAAAAGTCGATTGTAAAAGAATATATTTTCTTTGAATAAAATTCTTTTTTATGTTTACAAATCAGATGATCATACTTAGTTTATCATCTTTTATAGACAGTTTAACAAACGTAAAAGGAAATCTAATGAATACTGATTTTAAACATACGTCGGAATTATGTATTTTTATTCTTTAGGTAGGACCAATGGTAGGACATTATTTTCTTTTTTTAAATTGTGTATAGTACTTACATATGTATGTATATTTATTAATAATAAGCTCCTTTTATTTTTGGAGTCTTGAGAATCTATTGAACAACTTTTATCTATTGCTAAATAAAATAAGAAATATTTCAATTTCCTTTAATATTCTTTAGATTTAAAAATAAGCTATGTTAAAGCTTAAACTCAAAGATTTTTTGAAGCATTTTAAGTGATTTTGATAGACTTTCACGTGCATCTCCACACATTTACTATAGACGCCTGAAAACGGCTAGAATACAAAAAAAAAACTTCATTTTGAAAAATAAAAAAAAAAAACTAAGTGACAAGATAACACAGATATCTACACATCATTAGATTCGTCTAAGTCTTAGCTTTAATTTGTGTGTAGCTTCTAAGCTAATTTCCAATCGCCAGATTTAAAAAAAAAATCTTTTACTCATATGATCTTTTTAAATCTGTTTTCTATGGAATTGTCTCACCATGACGATATAGACTGTCTCCTAAATATTTATTTTCTGATAAATAATCGAAGCAGCTTACTGGAAAATACCAGTTATCCTTTAGTTTAGAAGAAAAGTATTTTTTAACGAATTGTTATTAAAAATCTAAGGGATGTGTAAGGGAAAATTGGGACAAAAAATTTTACGAAAAAGACTATGGTTGTAATTTTTTTTTCTACGGTGAATATTATGCGACGTTGAAAACTCCATGTCAAAGTTACAATACCGTTTGAATATACCTACCTAAGTACGAATATAAGTATGAATGTACATAAGTATGTATCTATGTAGGTATGTATATCTATAAAATAAATGCAAATAGTTTCATATTAGTTTCGAAGCATACTTCATGTCGCCTGAAGCATTGGAATTCCATTTGCAACCCATTATATTATATATTTTGCATTTGCATGGCAATATTTATTTTTTGAAATTTGTTTATACTACAGAGTTATAATGATTTGATTTATATTTTTAAATTTCTACTTGTCATATAAATATGTATAGTTTGGTGGAAAATGTTTTTCCACAAATTTTCAGCAAGAGAAAGTTTATACTTTATGCTGCATTTTAATAATTTACAATGTTGTGACATGAAATTTTTATTTTTTTTGAATAAATAGCAAGTTTTAATGGGTAAATAGAAATAATTTTACATAATTAACGAAAAATAAATCTCAGATCTCATCATTATTATATAGAATATAGTTAGGTGATTTAGATTTTTCTGATTGAATGTTATTTAAAAAAAATTAAAAACGGTCAGCACTTAAATGTTCCCACACCAAATCAATGGACTTCATAGAGGTTCAAATTACCTCTGGTGTAATAAAAAAATAACTAAAAATTTAGAAAAACATGTTTGACAAATTTTCTATGATGGTTTTTTATAAGTAATGCTGGTATTATTTTAAGTTTATTTTCAAGAACAATCATTATTTTAAATCTTTTTGTAGTCTATAAATTTTAAGATTAATAAAAAAAAAATATTAACAAAACTATGACTTTATCTAAAAGTTAAGTTTAAAAAATTTCTGTCAAAGACTAACAAAACTTTTCGATTGCGGATGTTCCCATCAAAAATTATACTAACGCTAATATTTTACTTGCTGGTTAGAAAAGAAATCAATAGATTTAATAGTGTAGTACAGTGTGTGGTATAGTTCTGCCAACAAACTAACATTTTATTCATCAAGCATTTTCTGTTTGGCAAACTTACATATACATGCATAATTGTACCAAACAATTTTATGCGAAACTTATTTTATGTACTCACATTTATATGCAAAATGGTATAATTTTAAGAAAATCCTGTTCATGTAGCTGCAATATTCTTGCACAAAATAAACTTACTGTTAAGCTTTTAAATTGGTTTACTATCAATGTTCTTTTGTTTGTTTATGGAGTCATGTTATGTTGTTATAAGAAGTTTCTTTGAAGATTTTTCGGTTAAGTGATTCACAATTGATATGTAAATAAAATAAGAGACCGTATAAAAGAAATATTGGTTTTATGTTTTATGTGATCAATTTATTGTAACTATAAATAGAAACACATAATATTAAAATAAAACAAAAATAATGTTAAATAGTAGGTAAATATAGTCTTAAATTTGTTTTTTGAAGTAACTAAACTCTACTAATAAATTCAATTTAATTCGAGTCTTATTGTTGCTAACTCTCAGATTTCTCATACAATTTTAATCAATTTCATGATGCATTATAATTTTGCGCCTGGATAAAATTCACCATTATCGTCATGACCTTACTTTATAATAGAAACAATTTTTGAGAAATTTTATTTTAGTTATAATTTACAGTTTGAACTATATGTATGTACTATTATTGTACATATGCAATTGTACAATGTAGGTGCATATGTATGAATGAAAATTAAATATTATACATAGTTATTGACATACCAAATTTATTTCTTCACCCCTAACTGCAAATCGATTGATTATCTATTTAATATTATTTCACGTTGAGAAAATTATCGTTTCAGACATGGGAAAACACCTAAATAACATAAATTGTTGACAAAAATATGGAACTGTTTGTATGGTTAATGGCTTTTGCAGCTCCAAAGTAGACCATTCTTTATGTGCACCTAAATAGATTCATTCATAAATAATAAGTCCAGTACAAATTTTTAGAAAACCGTACGGCTAAGTTTTTATATCCGACTCAATATAAACTATTTTTAGCTTTCATTTTTAAATAAAAATAATTCCTGGTAAAACTCAAATTTAGTATCAGTATTAGTGTATGTATAGTGAAAATTATAAAAAAATAATCTACTTACATACATAGATTGTTATTATAAATCAACTAAAGACAAATTAAAAAGCTTTATCTGGTGCATTAACTATACGAAGAAGAAATAGAAAAGAAAATTATAAAAAAGTGTAGAAATCAAAATCGTTTATTTTGTCGCCATCTACTGAAATGCCAGTTAGATATTTAAATCCTTAAACTAAAAAATAAAAATTTAATGTTCAAAATAATAGCCCTTGCTTCATGACTATGTATTAACTCAGCAACTCACGAATACTAATCATTTATGTTTTTTCTTATTAATTTTAATTTGGTATTTCTGTGAAAATTGGAATCAAAGGGAAGTTATTCAAGAAATTGCATATTAAACCAGCTTTAGCAAAGATTTATATTTATTTTGTTATTCTTAATTTTATTTTTTTTTACAATTTATTATTTGCTACTAGTATGTAGTCAATGAATTTATTTTGGTTTTTTATTCATCAAATCCTATTCAATAATTTTTTAATTCAAATTTATATGTATATGAATACTTACGTTTAAATTTAGGATAAATTAAACTGTATATGTAAAATAAATAAATAAAAAATTATAATATAAAACACACAGTCAATTTAATTAAATTTTAAAATATTTCAGACAAATTCTTAAACCTTTAAAGTAATCAAGCGATGAAAATTTTCGAATTGTGAAATTGTGTACATATTTGTTTATACATATGTAGTAGGTAGATAGGTACGTGCTATACGTAGGTACTCGTACATGATTTTAAAAAAAATTCTAGAATAACTTCCCTTTGATTCCAATTTTCACAAATCGATATTTGGATTCATGTTAAATAATAAATCAACTCAAGATAAATCTGTCGATTTTACATAAATGTCAATTTCTTCCGTACCAGAAGCTTAAAGGTTATTCACTGAAGTGGTATTGTACCAACATACATATACGAGTATACTAACTATAAGCTCTGGTACGAATACGAACATTTTACGATTGTTAAAGTTAAACTTAAAGTATCTTTGAAGTGTTTATAGTAAGAGTTTCCTTGGTAAATATATTACCATCATCTGCCAACAATATTCAGAAATGCAATTTCGTTAAACTCAATTTCATTTATTTATTTACATACATATGTAGGTAGGTAAGAATGTATCGGCTTAAAGCAATTAATGTTAAAGTAGGTATATGTTAAAAAATTATCTACATTTAAACACTAAGATTGAATATTTCCACATTTTTTCCTACAAAAATTTGTATCTCTGCCATTTTTGAATTGATGAGATATTGATTTCATTTTGTAACATTCCATTCTGATTATCCTTTTCGTGTGATCCATTCCATAGTTTATTTGATAAAATCAATTTAAGGGCCCATAGCGAGCAGCTATATTCGGTGTAATTTACAATTACCCCTCAAGCTAAAATCTTATAAATGACAATTTTAACGGGAGTATATGCATAATTAGAACACTGATTGATAAGAGGAATACCAAGTGTTAGAAAGAATATTTTGCAAAAGTTTAGACATAGACATAGACATAAACATAGACATCACAAATATTCCCTACAAAGTGGATGTATATATAACATAAATAAATTCTTGGTGGAAAAAGAGACTTTTAAAGGAGTATAACGAAGAAAACTTCTCACGGCACTCACATTTACTAACAATAGTAAAGCTTTAAAACTAGTATTGGCGTACAGTGGTTTGAAAAGACATTATTTTGGCAAAGAATCTTTAAATTTTTGGAGAAAAAAAAAAGAAATTCTAAAAAAAAAATTCTTTAGCTAGTAAATAATTAGTATGATAATTTTGCCAAAAAAAAACGCCTTTTAACACCACTAATGTGTGACCCGTGTGAATTAATGATCACCATGGGACTATTTACAAAAAGTTAAAAATTATTATATGTAAGTACTTGAAAATTACAGAATTTTTATAGGATGTGATTTTGATCTTAATAACAGAAAAAAGCTTAAAAAGGGTCAGTTGATATACCAATTAATATACTTTTGAATGTAACTTTTACTACTAAAACAATATTCAAAACGAGTGACTTACCAGCAACAATAATTCACACGTAGCATCCATTAATAATTAAATAACATTTATTCAGAAATAATTACTTAAAAAAAATGTTATGGTGTTTATACCACAACGTTATTATAGAGATCCCGGGGAGAATAAATAAAACCCAAAATAAATTATTTCAATCGAAATGTAAATGGCATTTTCTTTCCTTTTTTTTAACGAAAAAAAGTATGCCTAATTTACAACGACAAAATACCGACATCAAACATCATTACTTTCCGATTCAATTTTCAATTTCCTTTTGTTTTAGTAAAACAACTTTTTTCTTCTTGAAATAAATTAACCTCCTTCCTTCATCTTACAAAAATGTAGAGTTTTCTTTGAACAACTTTCTTTTTAGCTTTGACTTTACTGTGTCGTACATAAATATATTTCTTGTCATTTATTTATGAGAATACCTAAAATAAGGATATTTATGTACAGTACACAATTGTTTGAAAGTTTTAAATTCATTGCAGGATGTGGATAACAAATATAAAACTATATCATGTACTGTACAATGTACATATAGCATTGTAACAAATTAGTTCATGTATGTATGGTATGTAGGTATACTGCATATACTACTTACTACTAGGTGTAGTTATTTATAATTATACATAGACTATTTACATGGGAATTTTAGGGGATTTAAATTTTAAAATGTCATCTTAGATGTATTTAAGAATTTTTAATGAAATAAGCTAAGTGCAAGTCTTTCATTCTGTCGTGTCCCATGTGTCTTAGCGTCTTATATTATTATTAAGATATAAAATGATTATCTTATCTTATCGTTTGTATTTTATTAACAATAATCCTAATATTTTATATATGGGAGTTGTCTGAAAATAGTTTCAAATGCTTTTCTCACATAAAATTAGTAATAAAAAATTAGGTATCAATTTAATGTCATTCAATTACTCCATTATAAACATCACGAATAACTTTGTCGACGCTTTTTTTCTTGTTTAAAGTTATTCGAATAAGTACTTTACGTTATGTACTTCGTTATTGCCCGTAAACTAAAACAATCCAAAGCTTTATGCTCGTTTCCGACAAAAATTTAACGTGTCCGTTTGTCTTTGTTGGGTATATGCTGACTAAGTTGTCAATCTTAGTTTAACAATGTTCAGCAATTTTTCATAAACTCATCATGTATGAAGGAGGGGGGTGGGGTTTTAGATGAAATTTATTAAATAATGCAATTTGATTTAGTTTTCCAAATATTTTTTTAACAAAATATTGTCTCCTTTTTGTTGATTTTACATAAACAAATCTATCGATAATTATGATTAATCTTCTTTTTAAATTATTCTTAAATTTAAAATGTGAATTAATAATCATTATCTAAACTTACAGGCACGAGTGATTGAATTGCTTTTAATTAATTTCAAAATGTAATATTATAAAATAATGAATTTATCTATTTGATTGTTCAATTTACTTATAAATGATAGATTGAGTTGAGGAAAATACAGACACACATTTATTAGCTACGTAAAAAAAAAATCTCTACCTAAGTTCCATATTTCCGACCATTATAATAAGTTTTTGCCTTGCAGCTACAACCACTGATGATGATTCCATTTCGCATTAGAAATAAATAATCTATGAAACCACACCACTAAATTAATACCGGCATTCTGTTTCATATCATAATAATAGCAAGATATACCTACAACTTTGACATTGTATTTTTGCCTACAGTGATTATTGATTAATGCTCGAATGATAAAATGACAAGAAAATTATCTTAATGTGACAGAGTTTAATGATCAACCTAATGGACCGTAAATTTATTCAATCTGTGGAAAAAAGCATTATTGTGTTTGTTCGAATAAAGAAAATTCTTCTCGTCGCCAGCATTATTCGGAGAGCAAATGTATTATTAGGCAGATTTGAATTAATGAAAAATATTTTCCCTATTTTCGATTTAATTTATTTCAATGTGATGAATATCAAAAATTCAATTCAAAAAAAAAAAATTAAATAAAAATTTGTATTTAAATAATTTATTTTTGGAAAATATTGTTAATTATAATATGTTGTTGTCTATGGACTATGTAAATCTCAACAGACGAATTAATAATATTTATTTAAATTTTGTATACCTACGATACATCGTTTTTATAAATACATTGTTGTCAAATTAAATTATGTGCCTACATACAATATATACCTAAATACTTTTTGACAATTAATTTGTAATATAAAATGACCTGAATCTCAAAAAGTAATGAAATGTTAGTTAGTAAATTTTACCTAATGACGATATATTTACAAATTTTATGGAAATGTTTTTTGTGTGCGCATAACTGACATAATCATTAATTTAATAATATTTGACATGACATACACCCTGCGACATTGAAATGTTCGAATTGGAATTTTAAACTTATTCTTTGAAAATGAGTGGATTATTCCAAAAATAAATTGCTGAAATACTAAATACAGACTAAAAATACAATGTTTAGACTAATTTAAATATTTTTGGACAATAACACTTTCGGTCCCATTGTTTAACTCTACCTATCCCACAGTAGTTCATATTTGGTTCGATTTTCAGGTAATATTACCAGATGTTTTGTTGTCTTTTATAGTACATGAATTATTTCCACTGTAAAACAAGTTTAATTGGTAAAATCTTTATTTTTATTATTAATGAGATATAATTTAACAAAAAAACATAAATTTTAATTAAAAAATAAATATCAATACACATAAATTTTGATTTAACGTCTACTATGGCCGCCCTTGACTTTTATGACGTCCTTATTCCTGTTAGACATTGATTGTTACAATTTGTCCAAATATTATAGTGATAGTTCTTCAAAACAACCCTTTTTTATTATTTTTTTACACTTTTCGGTTTATTTTAAGCGACTTTTCTCCCATGACTTTCCATAAATTTTTGAAGAGGTTGTGGTTCGGACTGTTTCCTGGCCAAGGTAGTGGTTTTTTTCCAATTTTTTTTTGTATTCGGATACCTTAAGAAAAATACACAATTTTTGTTTATACAATTTTTTCAAAATTGTTGCTACAAATCTGCTCGAAAGAATGGCGTTAAATCGTCCTGAAATATTGGATTTTCCACGTATTGAATCAAGTCCTCAAAAGTCGGCAAGACGGACGTTTTTCGCTGTTCACGTGTCCTTCCAAAAAGTATAAGGAACCGACACCAAAGGCCAAAAATACAATAAAGTAATAGAAATATATGTTGGTCCAATCACGATCAAAGTTTTCTTTTGCCCAGCTCTATCTTTTTTCAGTATATTTTTCACTTAACAAAGCCTTGAGCCGTGAGACTTGTTGTTTGATTATTGATGCCAAATTCGCTAAATTTGCCTTAAATTGTGTCAATACATTTTTTTAGTATTTTTTGTCTTACTTCCCTCAAATTTAACATGAGATTTTTTTCAAACAGTAATGTCGACGACCATACTACTAAGCACTCCTTCCTATCTTATCAAGTAACATATTAATTTGTTCTCTTCTTGTATTATATATTGAAGGAGTTATATACCTACTCAACTCATTCTTTCGTATATAAATATATAGCTAATTTGTGACTGAACATTTATTTAATATTATTACATTAGAATACATTAAATTCAAGAACTTTTCCTTGTCTTTGCGATAAGTTTGTCAATTTGTATGTACACATGAAAATCTCTTTATTAAAATTTTGTTAATACATACGTGAGTGCTGCTGAGTGAAGATTTTCGTTATACAACAGAGTGAAATATGTATCCAAAAGCTTTCTTACAATGTTTAACTTTATATGTACAATTAATTCAAGAGTAATATAGACTTAAGTAGACGAATTAAAGCCCAAAAATATTGTAAAACTAATCTCAATTTATCTTAAATTTTAATGAAAGCAAATTATAATTACTCTATTTAATTTATCACCATTTCCAAGCGAAATAGGGTTATTGATAAAATGAGCACAATCATCTCCTTGAGATTAAATCGAATTATTGAAAATTTCAATTTTGTCATTAAATTGAAATGATAAAATGAATGTAAATATGGGATTCACAATTTTTCATAGTTTGTTATCTTCTGTAATAAGATTTATTTACTTAATCTTTAAATTTGTCGATACAGACTTTCAATAAACCCCGAGTATACTTTGTAAAAAAACTGGTTTAGGGTTTTAAAAATTAATCCACCTACCTAATTCCCAAAGGACAAATTAAAAATTGGCTACGCCGATTATAATATACCCGTATGCATACTTGTTTATTATTTACAACTTTTTCCGTGCTATTTTGTCTGTACAATAAATATAATTGGGTGAATTGAATACAAATGATTAAAAACCCTCGAAATGACATAAAATTAATTGCAGCGCCATAACGGTATTGCGTGGAACTTTTTAGTCTATGAATGAAATCTTCATTTTTTTATTCTCTATCATTTTAATCATATTCATTTTTTCTCTAATCTAAATACTTTTCGTGTAAATGATTAAAAACTCTAGAAATTCAATAAAATTGATTGCAGCGCCAAAATTCTAGGTCGTACAACTTTTTGGTCTATGAAAGAAATCTTTATTTTTGTATTCTCTATAATTGTTGTCATATTCATTTTTTCTACACTTCGACTACGTTTCGAGTAAATGAATGATTCATATCATTTTTTGTATAATTTGCTCCAAAAACAATAGAAATCTAACTCTAGGACTGCATAATAAACTGTCAAAATTTCAGCATTCTAGCTTCTGCCGTTTGGCCGGAATCTTGATCACGGACAGACGGACGGACGGACAGACGGACGGAAATGCATATTTCGACTTAGAATTTCACGAGAAAGAGAATGGTGTTGAAATTTTTTTTCTACGATGAGTATTAAGGGGCGTTACAAACTCCGCACCAAAGTTATAATACCCTTGATTAACATCATACGGGTATAAAAATTCTAACTATTAATAGGAATTTTTTCCATTATTCCTTTGAAATGCAAGACATCACTATATAAAATAAAATGTGTCTACTCCCAACAGTTTTAGTCAGAGAACCAGAATTCTGATAATGATAACTAAACGTTTTCTGTAATGTAGTATTTTGGATGATCATCTAATTCTTAAACAAATATTAGATACAAAAGGTATTTGTAGTGGATATTTGGTCTGAGAGAGTTCCAATCCTTTGACTTGTCACAAGTACCTACCTATATACATATATTTGATTTAAGCTTTCTGCACTTTGTACGATTACAACGTGTAACACACAGATCTTTCATTCAGGTTTATTTTTTTTGCTTGTACATTATTGTACGATGTCAAAATAGATTTTCGCAAATAAAAATAAATTAAACTGTGCTTGTGTCAAAACTCCTTTTACTATATTGAATCTATAAAGTTTAGATTTTCTCAAACGTGAAATCCTTTGTTCGAATTTTATTAAGAAAGGTGACATGGCAAAGAAAATCTGTGAATCACGTATTTGTTATATCCTGTGAATCTTACGCTTAGATATATACCAATACCTATACATACACATTATAGGCAATGACATTTTCGAAAAGAAAAGACGAATTATTTGACCGAATTTTAGATTGACCAGAAATTTTATAAAGTTTACCCATCGTATATTATGTATTTGGAAATACCTATTTTGTAATGGGAAAATGGAATTTTTGATAGGTTGGTAAAAAAAAAAACACTTAGTTCCAGTGATGTGTTATTGAGTTATTTTTTATTCGTATATTGAATACTTTACAATACACCTTGTTGTTAAGAAAATAAATTAAAGTGATGACGGAATATCCCAAAATATTATCCTATTCATTTGCGTATGAACTTAAAGCTTAAAGCTTATGTTAAATGGAAAATCTATTTTCAGATACATATATATTGTATGTATATTTACTTAGAAAATAAAATAAAATATTCTAAATAAATGCCAGTCAGGATTCAAATAATACAACTTCTGTAACACCACGCATTTACCTATAGTTAAAATTTAAAGTTCTCCAAATAAAGTATTTTTTAATTCTAATAAATTAAAAAAAAAAAAAAATTGTAGAATCTCTGCAAACAAATTTGTGGTAAAATTTTCACAAATCTCTCAAATACTGACTGATTAAAAAAAAAACACACCATAATTGCCATTGCATTTCAATGAAAGTCGATACAAAATTCCACCGGATGCAACAAACCATATGGGAATTTAAATGAATGAAATGAATCTCTATGTGTTTGTCCCTAGAACTTTTCACAGTATGATTTGCTATACCCATTCCACTGTATAATATTTTTCTCCCATCAACCACAGCTTTTTATTTATTGCTGGACCCTCTGTGTGCATTTTTGCTATCGATTTTTTATACATTTACATGATAGCTCCCTAAAATATTCACAGCAAGTAGTTTTGGTTTGCGGAGATTTCTTTTTCTACTGTTAGCAATAGTTTTGAATTTGTTTTTCTTTTTTTTTTCTTTTTTTGCTTTAGCATAATCTTTTATTTTTTTTTTCTTTTGTGTTATACATAAAAGCTCATTTGAACTGAATTACGACTATTATTTGGATGTTTTTGTCGCGCCACAAACTTTGTTGAAATATTCATTTTTTGTCCTCGTTTAATACCAATTTGAATAATATTGATAGGGTTTCAATGAGATTGAGATTACCATAATAAAACTTTATATTTTGCGATGATTGTCGAAGAGAATATACGATAATGTCCATATAATTTAAATAGGTAAAGAACTTCAATGGAAATGAAAGTGGAGTAATTTATATTAAATACAATACAGTTTTTTTTTATTCGTACATACAATACTAATTCTATTGATCCAAAATCGATAATTATCGATTGGTGTGTTCACACTAAGTTGATTTTATAAAATTATTCATAATTTCTTCTAAAATTTTGTGTTGACCAGAAATATGTCGAGGGAAAATCAGTATCTACTTTGTAATATCACGTGAAAATGTTCGAAAAATTTATAACTACAAAACAACCATTTTTTTCACTTTAAAGTATGCGATACGATGGCTAGATGAATGAGTGAATTAATATAATTCATAGATTATTATTACGCATCAAACTAATTCGTGAATAAAGAGTTTCTTTAACACTTGACCCTAAATAAAATTTTAAATTTTCCTTCAAAAGCCGGAAATATATGCAAGAGTGTTCCCCATCAATAAAAAGTAGCTTTTATGTAACTACACCTCTACTGTATACATACATATAACATATGTACATATATAGATATATGTTTCTATCTACTTGTATCATAACAACTATACGAAAAAGTCAATAAAAGCTTGGCGAAAAAAAGTAGCTTTATATTACAACAGGATTGCATTATGCATATTGTATGCAACTTTTTGAACTATAGTGGAAAGAGAATTTACATTTGAAGCATGTTTTATGTAAGTTTTTTTGCAAGATTGAGACTTAAATTTTGTTGAAAGTGCTCTTTTAGATGAAGAACATTGCAGAATATTAATGGACCTCTATATATTGTGCATATGAGCATTTGAGATACATACATATGTACATTAACACATACCACATACGATTGTTGTTGATTAAGCTATCAGATAAGTAACATATATTTGAAAATAATTTTTTTTTTTTAATTTTCAATGACATCTGAAGGCTTATGTCAATAATATAATTTCCTAGATCTTCAACAATAAAAATGTATTTACATTAGGTACATATGCACCTGCACATTGGCAATAAATTGTTTTAGTTAATTTAACAAAAAGGTATATCATTGAAGTTATTCGATTAAAATATTCGATGCATGTGAAGTTGTGAAGTAATAAATTATGTGGTATCATTTACTATTATTAATTTGAACATACATATGACATACTCGTCTCGCATACCTGAAATAAATTCAATTCGCTAATACAATTTAATCATGGCTACAATCTTTGAATTTAATACCTTCCTAAGCACTAAGTGACAGAACAAATGACTTTCTATCTATTTAGTTGGATTCAGTAGGTTTCATAATCAGAACATTGTTTCCATGACTTTTAAATGGAGATTGACACAATATTTGAGATGTATTTCTGTGTCGCCCCCGGGTAATGCCTAGCCGAATGAACATCAAAATCAAATCAAATGTGATTTAGTTTATACTGGAACATTAAAATATATCGCATTGGTGTGAGTATTTATCTGCGTTTGACACCTTGTTAGAAACGAACGAACGCAAGACATCCTCGGGCATCAAAACACTTGAACACAATTATATATATATTGCAATGTTACAACAGAATGTGTTTGAGCTTGATCCGTTATAAATGGGTGGAATTGGAAAATGGATGTCAGCTCAACGCCCTATAATACGAAATAAATGAAATTTCAAACAAATTTTGTACGGCAACTGTACAAAAGGAATAATGTAGGTACGAAGCTTTTACTTTTGGTATAATATCTAGAATCTAGATGTACGTATGTTGGTACATTGTATATAGAAGCTTTTATATATCTGTTTTGGTAACAGATCCATATATATATCCTACACGGATTGATGTAACCAGAGGAAAATTAAATTTTTTGTCGTTTGTGATTATGGTTGGTAATTTTTCAAGAGAAAATATAATCTGGGCTAACGAAAATTTGTCGTTTATTTCATTTATTCAAAAAAAAAAAAAAGATGAAAGCGTTTGCAAAAACCCCAAAACTAAACAAATTTAATATTTTATTTATGTATGTGTAATGTGTATACATAGAAATGTAAATGGTATTAGATATATACTATATTATGTAGGTATATATATATAACTATAGACACTATCATAAAAAGTATTGTCTACAAACAAAATAGAAAATGTGTATTTACCTACATATATGTATGTATGTACGTACTTAGTATCAGTTTCAATATTAACTTTATGACTTTCCATTAGAGTTGCAAAAAAATATGTCTTTTCTATATTCTAAATATAAAATATATTATTATGTTCTTGTAAAATATTGCGAAAGGATAGCAAAAGGATAGCAAGAGGATAGCGTTATGCAATCCGTATATATATCTTTGTACAGTTGAAAAATAGCTTCTAATGTAAAAACATACTGACCGGGAAGAAACAATATTCACTCAATCACTCTTATTTATGGCTACTTGCCGTTTGTTATATGAGCTTGGCTTTTTCAATTCTTTAAAAGCAATTTGTAGACAATAGAGACAAGGAGTATGCTTTTTACAATTTCCTTGTTCACTTTAAGTGGATAGTAACATGTTTCTTAAGAATACATAAAAATATCTGTATGAACATAAATTAGAAACATCCACAAGGGTATTGTTGTTTTCGTAATGTCCATTTAAGAGATTTGGCTAATAGGTATGTTGCTTTATGAGGAGCCATTTATGGCTTGGTAGATAGTTATGCATCAATATAATTTCCTTTATTTACGTCTACATTTTTTTTCTTCAAATCTATAACAATGTTTCTCGAACTTTTTTATTCAAATAGATTACCTTTCGTTAAAATTACTGGGATTCTCAGATTATAAGTTAGACACCATATGTATTTAGTGTATGTACATATATGCATGTATGTACGTTATACAACGCTATATATAAATTTGTGAAAGAAATTTTACCATAAAGGTAAGTATTTCACAGTTGTGGAAACATAAAACCATTTCCTAATGTAAAGAAAATGATATTGAGATTAAAAACCAGAGATAATTTTTATTACCCACTTTAATGAGTGTGGAATGAAACATTGTGCTTTATGGTTATGGCAATTGTCAGTGAGAATATCTTGAAATGAAAACGACTAAAACCACAGATGCTAAAAATGCTATCTGAGATATGGAGAATTTTCTATTTAAGTACTATATGGGCAATGAAGACACTTTAATGTTGGACTGCCCCAAAAGTAAATGGTGTAAAGCTACATACATATATATATATATGAGGCATTGCTCATTTAGATATTTTCTCCTTGGTTGACAGGATTGATATACAAAAAGTTATAAACCCTATCGTTATGACACCGCAATCGATATGCATACCGATATCTGTTTCTCTATTTCTAAGATAATTTTTAATAGAGTATTTTATTACCGAACGAGTCCTCACCAATTTCGGCCAAATTATTGATAACATATTTATAACATTGAACTTGTATTAGTTGTTAAGTTTGTGCATAAATTTTACATGAAAAACAGGACGAAATCTGTTAATTATAAAAATAATTCGAGTATCTTAATTCGGAGAATTGGTATCCTCAAGAATTTATTATATTTACACACCTGCATACCTACATATAAATGTCAGTGGATCATTTAGACAGCATAATTGTTAGATAAAAAAAAAATGTAAATAACTTAAGATAAAATTCTCTAGTGATTTATGAAAGCTCTAAAGGCAATTTATCCTTAATTTTTATTTTTAATAGAAAACTTTCAAGAATGCTAACTCAATTTATTCCAATTACATTTTATGCAAACATTCATATATTTACGTTCATATTCATGTAAGCAATTTGTGCTGAGCACTTTTTAAACTCTACAATATCTTCTATATTGAAGTTGTCTTCTAACAAAATAATTTTTCTTTTCCTTTTCCAATTTGTCTTGTATACATAAGTAATTTGTATTATAAAACATCGCTGAAGCAAATGTAGAGTTGTACTCCTTTTATTACTTGAGAGTTTTCTTATATAATACCTATATGTATGTATGCATGTACTTACATATGTACATATACATATTTTTTATTCTTCTTAGTATAATTCGTATATTGAATGTTTTCGGTATTCATCAATAATTTACAGTACAAGTTTTTATTCAATTTTGGAATTTCTAATATTATGCATATAGCTTCAGTTTCCTACCTATATAACTAGACAGGTCTTACAATCCGCGAAATAAATAAAACAGAAATTCCATCCATTAAAAAAAAACGGATTGTGCTAAATCTTTAGTATTAAAAGCAAATGGATAAGTCAAAGTTTCATTTTATTCGTGAAAATAATGTTTAAAGTTTTCACACTGAAAGTTTCCAGCTGCTTATAACCAATTGATGGTTTAGGTGTACCTATATATATATATAAATGATAGCTATATATATATATATATATATATATATATATAGGTACATACATATATACCAACCCCTCAACATACTGTTTGTTTACCTAGGGATGAATAAGTTCATCCCAAACATGAAATGCAATTTTCACTTTGAAACTCATTTTGTTTGAACAACTTTGGGCATGAGTTTGTGTTTGAAACTTGAAATTGATCTTTTCAAGAGACAAATTAAAAATTGGGTGAGGGCTGCTAATATAATATGGTTGATAAAGTTTTTAATACCTATAGATGTATGTATGTGTGTGTGTGTATAAGTACTTTTTACTAGAGCAGCATATTTTCGATTTCTTCGATATACGTAAGCTCATCAATCTTCTTAGATGAATTTAATTTTGGTTTAATGTTAGCAACCAAAAAATACTGGAGAAAAAACCACAACCTTAATTATAAAAAAATTTAAAACTTTTTAAAAAATCACTATAGAAATCGGTCAAGATGTTCTATTAACACAATTTTTTTTCGTTATTTTTTGTATTAATATGACCCAGGTTTTTTTTTTTAATAGGTGGTCCCATGATGATCATTAATTCTCTAAAACTACCATATGACATGGATGTATGTATAAGAATATATAATACTCTGTATAATACATAAGGGCATCACAAATGTTATACATACATATATGTATAATACAACTTAAATACAATCTGCATATATGTATTATATGTACATAAAACAACTTTAATGTAATGAATAATTTTTAAAAAATATAAACTAAGTAAAAATGGCAAACCTTATCCATAAATTGTGTTCTAGGATCTCAGACATAGTTTACTACATATGTAGATATACATTTTCTAAAAATAAATCTTATTCTGTACAAAGCCTGTATAAAATGTATAAAACTAAAAAATTATGTATTATATACAGTTTAAGAATACGAGTATAATACATTACATTTAGTATAAAACCGAACCCTCTGTGTTTATTTTTCTACAAATTTTATATTATTTCATGGACAAATAGGCGATTCTATGACATATTTAAAATCAAAGAATATTGTTCACAAGCCAAATCAAATCATCCATCATTTCCAGTGAAATTTAATAAAAGATCAGTTAAAACCGAAAACTTATTATTGAAACATTTCAAATGCAATAAAACCAAATGAAATTTCCCATTATACTTGCGACTAATTTAATTTAATTCTCCCTTGGAAACAGAAATAAACTTATACTGAAAATTATATTTTTCTTTTATATTCTATCAAATCAAAACAGATGACAACTCATGTACGACATAATTAAATTGAAAAAGTTTCTTATGCTTCCTGCGGAAACTTCACGACTGGACCACGTTCGTAAATATTTGTTTTGCGAGAAAAAAAAATAAAAATAATTTTCATAATAACAAATGATTGAAATCCAAAGTTTCTTAAATTCATCTTGCAAGAAATTTCAGTAAATACTGTTCTTATACAAACAATCAGATTATATCTATTATTATAGAGATGATGCTTTTATGCTGAAATTAATTTTATGTTCTTGATTCATGCTTCTGGCTGACAATAAATTTAAATTTGGTAGTTAGATTGATGATTTAATAAAATTAGAAAGTTTGTTTTGCTGTTATGCATTATGCAATTACGTCCATATGAATTATTTATTAGCCCAAACGATTACTAATATGTTAAAATTATTCTATGGATAACTAATTCCATTTTGAGTATAATTATCGATTAAATAATCGAACATAAATCGATCAAACGTAACTGTGTAATGGTGTATAGTATTTATTGCTCAAAGGAAGAAAATAATTCCAATCATCCTTTTTTTACAACATTTAACTATATGTATAAGTATATACATAATTAGTATGTACATAATTAGTAATGTATGAAGAATAGTTTTCCTTAAAATACCTAGTTAAGTTATTGTTATTTTTAGGATTTTTTTCTCCTATCGACCTTTCTGAATTAATTTTTCTTTTAGAAAATTCTCGGATGTGTAGGTCTCATTTGTTATGTTATTAAAATGAGCCACACAAAAACAAAAGAGTTTTAATAACATAAC
>JANSTT010014531.1:0-22245 GCA_026745375.1 Platyura marginata | reverse complement strand
TATATAATATAACAATTATTATAAGTTATAAAGTGATATTAATTTTGAAAACATCTGAAATACAATATTTCTTTTGCTAACTTTTAATAAAGATGCACTTAAGTAGCTTCACTCTTTCCTATACATTATATCTAGGTACGACGTATATTGGTATACTTATTATTCAAAATCCATTTCATAAGAAATATGAACTATCCAGTTTTTTGTCAGTTATTTTCTTTGCATTTTATAAAAAAATATCTCTTTTTTGTTAAACTTTAATTTACAAAAAAGAACAATTTGTCAAAAAATGAGATATTACTATTGGGAAATACTCAAAACTATATTTTCTTTGGTCACCTGAATGGGACTATTGGGAAATAATTTTAGAGAAGTCAATCATAAACATTTGTTTTAGCTTTTATCAGTTACATAGGTACATATAAAATACATACATATATGTGTTATGATTGGTATATGAATTTATCTATGTATTTGTACATATTATAAATTACTTACACTTATGTAATTATATCTGACAAAAATAATGAAAATGTAAAATAAATATTGCTAAATATATGCAATAGCTTCGAATAAGTTGACTGTTTAATATACCAGTGGCGTTCTGTAGAAAAAATTAATGTCGAGCCAAAAATTTTGCAATTTTGCATCTCATCTTACGTCAATACAGTATAAAAGACGCATCGATTTATGTAGCAACAAAAATAACTCATCTCTCGTTATGAATTTTATCTAATATCTTGCTGATTTGTTTTTTTTTCTACAGGTCTCACTTATGGAAATATGAAATATAAATGTAATTTCTTAGCGCACTGTTAAGTCTGCTAAATTCCGTACAATATTGTTTTATGAGATTTAAGCAAGACGAAATTTCAAATGTTTCATCTGACGCTTCGCCACTGTAATATGCTTACGTTTATTGAATATTCAATCATAAGCTTGTTAAATGAAATAACAACCGGAAGATAAACTGTTTGCGTTCATCGAGCAGGTATAATTTCAATAAGAAAAGTTGTTGTAAATAGATTTTTACAATTTTACATATTCACTGTTTTGTTATTAAATTGAGAATTTTTTGTATCGGATTTTCCAATAATTACCGATATTGTCTGATATTAAGTCCATAAAAATGTCTGTTAAAACAACCTCACCTTGTTGATCGTGATTATTGTATGCGGTAACTCCAAAAGTTTATTCGTTTAACATAACCTCATACATTTGACCAGAAAATAATATAAAAATTTCGTTTATGTATTGTACGAAAAACATGTTTACACTAATTTAACAAAATCATGTCTTAAAATAATAATTTCAATTTAAAATGTTCTACCTATGTATGTAGGTACTGTTTGTGCAGTTGGTTAGAAAATATTGGTCTTGAAAAAAGAATGTAAAATTGAACATTTTATGAGAATCGTACCAGAAAAAATATAAAATAGTTTTATTTGATAAATGCTCATGCTCAGTGACAAGATTATAACTCTAATAAATTAATAGCATAGATATCGCTCGGAATCGAAATAAGAATCGTTAATCGAATCGAAAATTTCGTTTGGCAGTGTATATTGTAAGAAATTTGTTTGGTTATCGATTTCGAATTTTTCAGTATTGATTGACAGCTGAAATTTGTAAACACAATTGAAACATTTGTTTGTGAATTGAAGATAGCGAAATAATTGAACATTTCGTTTTAGTGTTGCCAATGTTTTGTTATATTATGATGTCCTTGCAATTTTTACTAAAAAATATTTACTAAATATAGCGACACAATATTTTCGACAAAGAAAATATTTTGACACGTATTTATATCTTGCCACCATTTCAAAAAATTCGATTGTTTTCAACATTTTAATTACTTTAAAAAATCTGCTTCAATAATAAAATAATTCATGGAACATAGAAAATCACTGCATAACACTAGCTAGAACTACCAGACCAGTCATTTTGAATAATTTTGTGTTTCAAAATTATTGGAATTCTATAAAAAATTTTATGTTGACTTTTATTTAAAAAAAAAAATATGATTTTTTATGCACATTCAGTTTCAACCCTCCACCTCTGTTCCGGTTTTATGTATATATATATATCTAGAAAAATGTCGGTAATTCTAGTGTTAAATTAAATTTTTCCTATACCTACAACTACATGTATATTGTATAGTTAGCACATCTGTACATAAGTACACAATAAATATATATTTTGTTCCACATCGTTGGAAACAATCATTATTCAGCTTTGATTGAAATTGGCAATTTCATATTTCATTGTCTAGTCATCAATAATATAATTATCGAAAGCCTTTAGTTATCAGGTCAAAAAAAAATTAACAAAACAAATCAAATTATGTGCTGCATCGATTATTATTTTCCGTAATATCACTAAAAGCTTCAATTAATAACGAGTAGCAATAAAGTACGATTATTACTACAATATTTTATCATAAATTGGTGTTGTCTATGCGACCTTATACTAAATCAATCAATTAATATCTAAGATATAGGTAATTGTTAATACATACGTAAAGCTATGTAGGTATGCGTTAAGTAATCGAAAATATTTTTTTTTTTTTATGTAATGAGATTTTTGGTTGTTTTGATAATAATTGCTGTGAAATTTTTTTCTCTCAATTTTTTTTTTCTCTTAAGGTTATTATATGTATACAAGGATGTAAGACTAATTAAATTAATTATTGTGACTGATTAAGGGCTAAAAGTATGTCACAATGTTAACGAAATTGTATATGAACTGTGTACATAAATAAATCCATAGACACACTTTTAATACAAATCACATCACTAAAGTTTAGCTATGAATTTTGCCGATTATAATCAATTCTTTAGTAAATGGTTCAGTAGCATTTTTGGGAAAAAGGTTCATAAGTACCTAGTATATTCTATAGATCACCTTTTTATTATGTTCATTCATAATTATTTGTGTATAGAGTTTATGGTTTTATTTCATTGCTTTATATTGAATAAAAAAAACATTCATGCCTCCCACAAGTATACTATGTCCTTTATATCAAATACGTAATTTAATTAAAACATAAGGACATGATTATTATTATACATAAAGGACATTTTATTATTATGGACTTTATAATATAATAGAGATAATGAATTATTATTTATTTTACTAAGTAGGTTTTTTCCTAAGTTTCAACACATAAAATCTAATCTTCTAAAAACCATTTATATTTTATTATTTTTAATTTATGTTTAAAGTGTAAGGTACTTTTTTTATACATCAAACAAAAAAAATGGGAATTTTGGAATTTTACCTCTTTAAATCGAATTTTCTTTTTTTTGAAAAATCCGCACGTAATTTATGTATAGAAATTGCAAACGGTAATATTTTTGGATATAGTTTTGTTATTTTCGAATGAATTTTGAAAATGAACCAAATTTTATATTTTTCAAGGAGTTTTAATGGAGTCTCTATATTTTATTTATAAATACCAATTTTTTCATTAATAAATCCGACCTCCCTACAAAACATCCATTTTGAATTACCCAATATTTAATTACTTTTTATTTGCTATCGAAACCGCAACATTTACATACCTCTATCTATAGGTATGGTAAATTTAAACAAAATATCAAAATGTTAAATATAAATCCAGATAATATATTTTTAGATTTAAGAAAAAGACTCGCCTTCACACTTTCAGACATCCTAAGGGAGAAACCTGTCAGTAAATTTTCTATTCTAATTTATCTTTTTGAGACCAATCAATTTTAATACGAATTTTATTACTAAAAATAGAATCGATGAAGTCAATGCTGAAGATTACGATCAGGATTAGACGATTCTCAAAAGGGAAAACTTTTACCTTTTCATTGTTTAACAAATAAGACTCAAATTATTTTTCTCCTTACATTTTTTATTTTTATACTTTCGTCTACGCCATTAATATTCATCGATCTCCAAAATGCTTGGATTTCAATTTTACTTTACTTTCAAGCTCTATGTCACTTTTTTTTTCTTGTCCCTTCGCAAAGGAAAATGAAGAGATTTACGACACTTTCAATATAATATATTCTTCTGCAGATTATGTTATTTATTTTGCGATAAATATGTTTTTTATCAGCTATTAAAAGCCCTCACTTCTCATGAATATGCAATTCATCATACCAGTATGTGAGAAAAACAATGAAAATCTCTAGCCTTCCCGTTTGTGATATAATTTATATGAATATTCATAATTTCTATGTATTCTCTCTGACGTAGCACAGAAGGAAATTGTTTTTCTTCTTTTTGATTTAACCATCATTGTAATTTATTCTCCTCATCTGATTTCTCACTTGTATATGTTTTGGTTTGTAGACAATATACAATCCAACATATTTTTAATGTTTTATTAGACTTAATTAGGGTGAATTGGGAGTTATAGCAGTAATTTTTCCAACAAATACCTACCTACTACTTTTAGTAAAAAATTTTGAAATACAATTATATTAAATTAAATATTTGAAAATAAATTTTGACTTATGATATCGCTAGCATAAAATATTGTAGTTATGTATCTACCTGCATATTATTGAAAACCGCACCATACCAACTCTTTTAGTTTTCGAAACTACCAATTTTACATGAGTAAATAATTTAGTTCTATCAACTCAAACTTTGTCTGGGTAAAGCAACTAATAGACAACATTTTCCATTTGCAACATCAGCATATAAATTCTCAGCTAGCCCCACAAAATTAATATGTCAACCTACTGACATTAATTTGGTCATCTTTTTGTGATTTTAGAATTATAGAACCTACTCGTTTATATACTGAATGAATTATATGAAATTCCCCTTCAATTAGGGTTGATAAAAAAATCGGGTTTTTATTGTAACGATATGATCAAAAAAATGTATTCATTTTTCTGGTATGTATTCATGTACCTGTTTATAACTATTTATTTTATTTAAAGTTTTTCAGAATACAACAATTAAAATTATTTAAAAGCACTAAAATGATAAATTTACAAAATGCCATTGTCACTCTTTTGGTGACATGAACGTTTTATGTTTTCGCCGCAGTTTGACTTAATGCACCTCTTTATCAATATGTAACTTAACAGATACGACCTTCTTATTAAATTGAAAAATCTTTCTAACTGCACCCGAATTATTCTCATTGTAATAATTTTCACAAAATACTTCAACAAATATTAGAAATAAAATTGTTGTAACGTCAAAAAAATTTACTATCCCTTCTCAAAACTTGAAGAAAAACCGATATTAGATTAGATAAGATTTTTTATGACGGTATGGATAAAAATGGTTTAATTACGATATTTCACCTTCAACTAGGTATGCAAGCAATGTATTTGGTTCCCTTTTTATATTTAAAAATATTTTCTTTAAATCCTTATTTGTATGATTTCAATTAAGGAAATTATTTAATAGTCAGCAATATAATTCAAAATTTCCATATAATATCTGCTCTAGACTATAATCAGGCAGATCAGACATTCATAGATATAATGTAATGACATAAATTGTCCATTCATGAATTAAAATCAAAACAATCATACTAGCTGTAATTTGATTAATTATAAACAATCGATAATTCTGGTATTATTGGGGAACCAATTTTATGTGATTGAATATACAATAGATATGTATGTATATGAGCAGAGTAGAAGTGTAATGGAGTTTTAGTGCAGCTGTTCAAATTTACATCGATTATAGTTATTCTAGTATATATTTATATACATATATATGTACATACTATAGGTTAGGTATGCCAGTTCATTATGGCGGTAATGTATGTGTATACGTACATATGTACATGACACTTTATATTTGATTTACTACTCACGTTAAATAACTTACTTAACTCATTTGTCTATTTATACATATATTGTACATATGTAGTAAAGTCAACTAATATAAGATTTAGGTAAATGCCACATGCTGTACCATAGCCTTCTAGAAATGCAGCATAATTATTAATATTAAATATTATATAAAATATAATATGGCTTGAAAACATTGCTAGAAAGCTGAGAATATGTTTCTATAGAAAATCAAGAAAAACTTTCTTTGTGCAAAACTATTTGCGTTGTTCGACAAATATCTTTATTTTATATCAAAATTTAAAAATTAAATTTGTATAAATGTCTGGAACAATAATTTTTGCTATGTACTATCTTTTAATAAGATATTTGTAAATAAACTGCCATTTTGATATTAAAACACTTTTTCGACTTCACTCCGCCATAACTTTGTATACCCGTATGATGTTAATCGAAGGGTATTATAACTTTGGTACGGAGTTTGTAACGCCCCTTAATACTCATCGTAGAAATAAAATTTTAACACCATTGTCTTTCTTGTGAAATTCTAAGTCGAAATATGCATGTCCGTCCGTCCGTCTCTCTGTGATCAAGATTCCGGCCAAACAGCTGAAGCTAGAAAGCTAAAATTTTGACAATTTATTTTTAGTCCTAGAGTAAGATCCCTATTGTTTTTGGAGCAAAGCGGACAAAAAATAGGGGAGGCTGTGGTACAGTGTTCACCTAATTTTTATATAAACCATTCATTTATTTGAAAGGTAGTCGAAATGTAGAAAAAATGAATAAGGCAACAATTATAGAGAATATCAAAATGAAGATTTCTTTCATAAACCAAAAAGTTGTACGACCTAGCGTTATGGTGCTGCCATCAATTTTATTGAATTTTAATCATTTCTCGAAAAGTATTTAGATTACGGAAAAAATAAATATGACAAAAATGATAGAGAATAAAAAAATGAAGATTTCATTCATAGACTAAAAAGTTCCACGAAATACCGTTATGGCACTGCAATCAATTTCATGTCATTTCTGGGGTTTTTATTCATTTGTATTCAATTTACCCAATTTTATTTATTGTACAGACCAAATAGACAGTACAAAGTTGTAAATAATAAACAAGTACTCATACGGGTATATTATAATCGGCGTAGCCAATTTTTCCTTCTTTCCTGGTTTTATTATAATATTCCCGATAATAAAGATTTTCATACCACGCAATAAATATGATTAAAAAAAAATGTAATTTGTAAAAAATTAAAAAATACTTGCAATGAGAAAAGTTTTTCCCACGCGGTTTTCTTGGAACTTTTATTTCAAGAAAATATTTTAGAAAACTCAGCTTTCTAGATATCTTTCGAGGTTTTTAATGCCTTTTAATCTAGCCATATTACACAATACACAGAATAAATTTCAATATTAATAAATATATCAATGTTGAAAATATCGTCTATAGCACGGCATGGTAAATCAAGATAACGATAACTGTACTATTAGGGTATTAGGTATATTAATAGAAAATACAACTACATATATTATAAGCCGACTATAACGAATTACTAACCAAATTTCGATCTACACATAACGTACTTATATAGTGCAATCCTAATATAGATTTTGTTATTACTACCTACCATTTAATTAATTTTATATAAATAAAATATTACTGGCTTCTTAATGCCTCAATAGATAAATGATTAGGCATAAATAACAACAATTCAGATTTATCATACATTAATAAGAAGTAGGCATTCCAACTGTATATGTACATATGTACAATGTAACCGGTTAAATATGTTTCGGATCCCTTTGCAAAAGTTTGTGTTGCACTCAGGCCCGAACCTAGCTATTTTGATGCCCTGTTTCAATTTTTATGACCACCAAACTACATATATTTTTACTGTGGTTTACTTTTTTAGGCTGGACACTTATATTTTACTCACGCAACAATTTCATTGCACTCAAAACAACGAAAAAACTCTCAAAAAACTGTTTTGCCTGAATTTATAAAATATTTCATTTATTTAACTTCAAAAAATCCTCCAATACTTTTATCTAATATAATTATCTTTTATTTTATTGATAACAATCGTCTTTTCTTGAATTATTAATTCTGTTCTATAAAAAAAAGAGAAATCAACAAAATGTATGAGAATTTTTCTTCGTATGGTTAACCGTTTTTGTCTCAGTTGGTTATAATGTCATAAGGATATTTTATCGCATAAGGGGCACAAAATGGCGGATTTATATAAAAAATCTGAAAAATGTATGAGTAAACTTAGAAAACTTTTGAATATTAAATTTCGTCTTTTTTTTAAATCAAATTTAGGAGGATGTGACTAAAATTATTATTTATGAAAATTGTGTACGATAAGATTAGTCTAATAAATAGTCTAAGACATTTTTCCAACAGAAATTTTTAATGTTGGCCCTAAGTATAGTTAGAAAAAAATATTGAATAATAATTTTAGTGAACCAAATTTTGAAGTGCTCCTCTTTCATGATATCATATAAAGGGACTCTAAAGCTAGCTTCACCAAAGGATTTTGTGAATATATATGCCCTCAATATACATAAATAACCATTTCATCAGTTGAATAGGTATAATCTTTTAAAATGTTTGACCTTTGGCCTTTTACCCTTAAATTAATACGGTGTATCTGATTCTGTTTTATTTTATTTTATTGTTCAGGCAAACGTCAATATTTAATCATCTAATAAACTCAATAGACTAGATATTGTTTTTCCACTTCTCTTCCCATATTATCTACTAACTTCTTGTTATGTACCTACAATTTAAGGAGATATCTAGATCTTTTCTTATACATAGTATAAGTCTGTAAATACAAATAAAGATAATATTTTTAACAAAACAATAATGGAAACGCTTAAGGGTAGTATACATCATCAAGCAATTAAGCCACACCATGAAAAATCTTGGCACATTGTATACGGAGGAGAGGAAAGATGTAAAAATTGAACAATTAGGTACGTTGAATTGTTTGAGAAGTTTAACAACATTTTCCCTGGAAGCAATGAAAAATTAAAATAAAATTCTGTAGGTTGAAATGAAATACATATACTTACATTTTGGTTTGGTGTATTAGCTAAAATATTAATAAATGGTTTTTTAAGTTAAATTTTGATTAGTTCTTTCAATTTAAGAAATTTGTATACAAATTAATCAAAATTTTAATTTATGTAGGTACACATACCTACAGGGTGTTACCATTTGAATATTTTTAATTTCATATTTAACGAAATCGATAGATTTTTATTGAATTATTAGGTATTTCAGTTTTTTATTTTTTATAATATTTCTAATTGTTTACCACAAAAAAAAAACCCGTAGAACAATTTTTAGCTCAAAGAATAACATTTTCTGTCACCGTGTGTTAATTAATTAATTATAAGAAATTTTAAATGGTTTATATGGGTTCGATTCCCATCACAGCTTTTAGGTGTTGTGATTATCCAAAAGTATTGTTTCTGAGTTGATTAGTTGAAATATTATAATTAAATAATATAGAATGCATAATTTATTAACCATAAGATTAACGTATATTTACGTATGTACATGCATTAACATTTATATAGATTAAAGAAAAATCAATAATTTTCAACTAACTTAAAATAAATTAAGGCAAATGTCACAAAACGTAGGAACTTATGTTCTTTTCTATAACCAGAACTGTGTTATGTTAGCAACTCTGCATATATTTTTTGACAAATACCAGAAATATCATAAATAACCAGATTAGAGAAGATTTTATATTAAAAAAAAATGTTTACTGTCTAATAGATTTTCAACATGTCTAGAATGAATTATGCGATACTTTGGAAAATAATACACTTCTATATACATATATACTAATGTATGTACGTATATAGGTATATATACACAGTATTTACTAAAATAAAAAATCTTAAAGAGAGGAACGCAAAATTAAATAAATTTTTATAAAATATTTATCAATTAGGGATAATGTAGAATTTTGTAAGCACAAATCAAATAAAATATTAAGATTTTAATATGAAAATGATTAATGATTGTATAACAATTAAATAACAATCTTAATAGTCATTAATTCAAAATACTCAGTACAATTAACTTTTGAGCAATTATATATGCTATTTGAGCATTAAGTATCTTGTTATCTTTTATAACCCAACAAATTATTCACATTGAAAATAAACAGTCCCTTTAAAAGCTTGACCGTAATAAAATTGTACAAAATTTGCGTACCTTAACTTTATTTTTATGTTTGAAATTGTAAAAGTATATCGTTGGATTAGAGAAAATACACTTAATTTTTGATAATCTTAAAAAGAGCCTTAAACATTAAATTTTTGATCTTTTTCGACAATAAAATAAAATGAAAATTCAATGGAATTAAATTACATTTGAATTGAATTTTTTTAAGATATCGCACATTAAATGCAATAGAGTCATATATCTAAAAAAAAACTCATATTGAGAAAAACTCAAATTAAACTTTTCTGTTATTGTCAATGGAGCGGGAATTTCTGAACATAAGAGAGAGAGAGAGAGAGAGGCACAAGAACGACTCTAATGCTCTCAATAATCATTAAAGTGATAAATATGATGTTCTTATAGTTTAAACTTTAAAGTTTAGCTTTAGATAAAGGGCAATCCAGCGGTATAGATAATTTGAAATTAATCATTTTTGAGATAAGACTCTGTTGCATTTAATGAGTGATATATAAAAAGACACATTTGAAAAAGAAACAAAAAAGTTAATTATACCTATGAAATAAATTTAAATACAATACAAAAATTGTAAATATTGTATATATCAAAGTATTCAAGTTGAGAAAAGGTAGGTTATATATTATTTGTACTATATTACTCTCAAAATGGAAAAATGAAACAATTAACTGGCTCCATCTCCATATATAAATAAATAACTTTTGTTCGCAATTTTTTTTTATAAATTTTCACATTTTCTCTGATTATAATTTTTGAACGTAATTTGCCGGGTTTGCTTTTCCATAATTAATGAAAATTCGAACACAATTAGTGTTGAAAAAAGTATTTCTTAATGAAGATTACAACCAATTTAAAGATGGAAGGTCTCTTTTTTTCGGGGGTGTTTTACAGTTCTTCAAATTAATAAATCATTGTCATCATATTATGGGGACGACTTATATACATTATTATATATATGTATACTTACTTATTTTTATATATATTAATATATAAGGTATATAGTAATAATATATCTATATCGCTAATTAAATATTAGCTACCGTGAATCAATATCTAATATTTCAAATTCTTTACAGTTCAAAAAAATAATTAAAATTTGTGGTTAATTAAATATTTCATTAAAATAACTTAAGTCAGTGTAAGACATAAAGATAAAGGAGGTTAAGAAACTTTTTTAAAAGAAAATTTAATAAAATTCCTATGGAAATTAAATTTCAGCATCGAATGGTATATACATATATAGGTACTGATTAAAATTATTTACCAAATACCAACATTATAGTATATAAATAATGTATGTATGTACCTATGTAATATTATAACATAACACAAAAATACATTAAAAAGCACAAAATCAATTTAAATTTTCATTTTACGCTAGTCACTCAATAATATTTGAATAGCCCACTTTAAATATCCCCAAGGAAACCTTTTGGCAGGAACCAATAACAATCATTGGGATATTATGTAAATCCAACTTCTAGTTCATGAACTAATTTAATTTTACTATTAAACAATTTATGTTTATTATTATAACAAGGGTACATTTTTATTTGAGTTAGTTTGGGTTGTACCTACAAATTACATACATATACTACTATATAAATAGCAAAATTTACTTAGATTTTTTTAAAGAAAAACAAAATACACAATAGCTATATTTACATTCATAAACCATACTTAATTGAGCTGAAAGTCGCTAAGAATATGATAATTAAAATAAATTTTGGTTAAAAAAATTGACTTTCATTCAAATTGTCAGAAAGTAAAATTCAAAAAAAAAATATTTTTCTTCAAAAAATTTCATTGAAATCAATTTTTTTTTTGTCATTTATCGAATTTTGTACGTTTCTTAACTGCAACATAATCAAAATTTTGTCTAGAGACATTTTGTTTTAATGACTTTGTTTTTCTTTTGAGCATACTCTTCACTTGGTTCTATAAAATTGTTAAAGTGTAGCTTTAAATAAAGTTTTTAACAAGATGGTGTGGCAAGCTCAATGGCCAAATCTTAATCCGATTATAATTCGGGGGCCATCATTAAATACAGCTTTAATAGTATACAAAATCACTAATGTCCTTTTTTTTAAATTAAATTACAAATTTTTGTTGCCAATATTGAATAAAATTATAAACGTCCATTAGTATCTAGAAGTTATAATCAGAAGAAAAGAAATAACCGACCATGAGTTAAGAAATGACATTTTTTAATAATTTTTTTCTTGAATATTTAAGTCGAAACTAATTTTCGCAATCAAATTTTTTTTTGTTTTTTAATTATTAGAACCTTTTAGCAACCAAATATAAAAAACACAATTATGTACCCATTTTGGCTCGTCACTGTCACATATATTAATTTTGTAGGAATAAATAAGATGACAGAACAGATTTGGTACTAAATTTGAGGTCTCTAATTTTAATTCAAAAAGGAGAAAAAAGTCCTGCATTTGACAACCATCATATAATTGTACTCTTAGATATAGATTGTTGACAAAAAAAAATCAGCCTTATTTTCAGTAAATCATTTAAGTGAAAATTTACACGACATTATTTTTGTTGCTTTTTTTTACTACTTAGATAAACTAAAAAAGTCTACATACTCATTTAAGCGAAAAAGTACCAATAGTATGAACACAGCTTTAGAAAGAAAATCAAAATTATAAAATTCCTTTAAATCGTAATTTTTTTAAAAAATTTGAAAAATAATTTTTTTTTTTTTAAAAAAAAAACGATCTTTATTTAAAAATATAAAAAAAATCTCTTAGTGTTATTTCAATTATTTGATTGAGATGTCTGAAATGATCCCCAAACAGAAATTATTGCTCTTACCTACTACAATTTAATAAAATTAAACGAGCAGATAAATAAAATGTTGAGCAAAAAGCTTCTCATCAAAAGTTTTCATTTTTCCAAATAATGTGGCAAAATTATTTTTTTAATTATTTTTTTAATATTTATTTTTATCTTGAAACCTTCTCGTAAAAAAATATGTTAAATCGAGCAAATCTATTATAGAAAAAAAAAATAACAAAAATCTAAACACAAATAGATAAATTTATCGCGTATGTATAGACTGTCGAGTTGAAACAGCCAGCAGATATTATTTTAAAACAAATATATTTGGCAATCTGTCATAATATTTATAAATATTACAGTTGATATTCGAAAAATCGACTTATTGTAAACAATAATAAAGTCATTCATCTCCGATAAACAGAGCACACTTAATTAAGCAAATAATTTATCGTTAAGTAATATGATGTGGTAATAAAAAAAAACAAAGTGAAAATAATATATTGTTCTTAAGTACCTTTAGTAAATTCTGAATTAATCCACTCTATATACCGCCTATGATTGTAAACTATAAGGAAAATTCAAAAACAAGTACCCGTATAGCGGTTTGGTATTTTCCTGCTTGCACAAATCACAAACCGCACTTAAAAATCTTATCTCATAATTAAATTTCACTAGGCAGACTTAACTGAGTAAATATGTAGTTAGCTCTTATGCACAAGTTTGCCACAATATATATTCTTTGTTTTAATATTCAATGAAAATTCTTGAATGCAATTTTCATATACTAGTATATGTATATAATCAAACATTTGTAAATTTTCTTATTTGATTTTCACCGCACAAGCTCTCATATAGACGCGTACGCGACCATATCGTTTCAAAGACTGAATGGAAAATCAAGTAAAAATCAAGTTCAACTATAAAGTGGGTGGGAAAAGCTAAATGAGAGAATTCTGTCAGCAGCAAGTAGCAGAAGAACCATACAAATGTTTTTTTTTTTTTGAGTATTTGTACTGTTACAGGAGTTGTGAAGTGTAATTATTTTGAATTTAATTTTTATTTATTTATATCTACCATAAATAACAGTATAGGTACCTAGCTACATATGTATGTATGTGCATATAGTTTTTTAGACCTGCGCTACTTTTAATTGTAAACAGTATGTGATGTTGAATCTACCGCATACTAAAAATCTAACATTTCATGCTTTTTTTTCATATATACTATGCAATCGTTCAGCTGCATTAAAAAAAAACTGCAATACGTTAGTGATGTCAATTTTATATTGAAGGAAAAACTTGTTTTAATTGAAAATGATAACTTTTAAAAAAAAATTCGACGGTTCAGTTGATATGATTTCGTAAAATAAAAATTATTATGTTCTGCATACAAACCTAGAATTCCAGTGGAGCAGATAGATAAATTTTTAGATTACGGAAAAGGATTTATCGATAGTATGCTTCCATTAATTTTTGTTCTTGATTTTTATGCATTTCATTTTTAGAATTAAAAAAAAATTAAAAATTCTCAAATAAGCAAAATAATTTTTATTTAATTTACATTTTTTTTGACTATTTGGTAGGTGTGGATACATATATTTAACTAGATGATTCTACTTCAATCATGAATATTTGACAACTAAAGAGGGATAGAAACGGATTCATTTTGACATAGACAGATCAATAACAACGACTTAATTAGTTCGTACGCCTCTTTTTTGTTTTTGTAATTTTCTCTCTTCTAAAATCTAAAAATGTTAGATCAATTTATTAGAGATGCAAGTTATAAAACAAGAATTTGCAACATAATTAGATACTTAAAGATTAAGACAAAGACATTTGAAATACTCCCCGAGTGATTAGCACTATGTATTTAATTTAATAAATTTAGTTCTTTATCATTTTAGCGTTGGTCATGTGCGGTTTTTACCGATTTACATAAATTTTCATTTGGACAGTGTTTTATCTGAGACATTATTAGAATATCTTTCGTTGCCCTTTTAGAACAACATAAAATTTATAAATGTCCGTAAGCAAATTTTTAATTAGATAAAATTTCGCATTAAGCACGAAAGGGTAGAAACATTAAAGAAATGATATCTTAGGGGCATTGTCACACAAAAATAATGTAACCATGACTTATAAATGGTATTTTTACATAGCTTTTTCATTACAAATATTATAATCATTATTCATATACATTATATAAGTATACAACCATAGGATAGGTTATGATACAACACATACTAGAAAATGTAGTTGCATAAATGGATAATAGGTATGCGCACTGCAAGTTCAAAATTAAATAGTTAATTAAAAAATACAGATCAGTGAAAATTATTGTTAAATTAATTTTTTTTTTGAATTGAAGAAAATAATAACAAAAATATGCAGAAACAAATAGGCAGTAGAGTGGAGACCGAAACGAATAGAGGAAAATGGCGCGGGCAGCAAGAAGAAGAATGCAAAGTTGACAGTAGAATTTCATCGAAAATTAATTACGATACAATCAGACTACATTGACCAGTACAATTATTTTTTTGGTTAACACATTCAGTTAAAAATGTGTAGACCGACCTTAGGGTTAACTTCTTCCAAAAATGTGATTTGTAAACAATGCGTAAATTCAAAATTAAATTATAATAAAAACCAAGCTTCAAAACTTCAAAACTGATGAGTTTAAAATAAAAACGATCAGATGTTCGGTAAACGTCCTAATTTGTTTGTTAGAACTTAATACATACTTAGATTGTTGTTTTGTTTTATATAGTAGTAAGTGGATGTTAAATTAAACGGTATACCGCATGTTAGCCAATTACCTATGAAATGTATTAAAATCATTTATCCCCATTTATGTATCTAAACGTATAAATATTAAACCAATTGGATAAAACATAAAATACATAATTAAACACATCCCATACATATGTATAACATCAATATATCATATCCCAAAGGGACTATATATACACCTTTACCTAACACCTCGGTCTATTTCTACTGGTTTTCTAATCATTATTTCATAATTCTTTAACCCTAATTAGTCATTTTACGTGACTTGGCATCTTTAAGAGGTCACCTCACAAATTAAATTGTTTCTGTAATGTCTGTCATTTAATTTGTTTCTCGGCTAATAGATGGTGAAAATGTGAGAAATAGGTCTGTCATGTCATCATTACTATTATATGGAATTAAAATAACAAATAGTAATAGAAGTAGGATATTTTCATTAATAATATAAAGTCATTTTGGCTTTTAAAACGAATAAAAATAAAGCTTTCAACATTCAACAAAATAAATTTCTTTCAAAATATTAATACACACATTTCAAAGAATAATTTAAATAAAAAAAAAACTGACTTAAGAAAATCCCAACTTTCTTTGATATAATATTTTCTTAAGCAATTTTATAGGCTTTCAATGTTGTCAGTAATCAGAAAAATATAATTTTACAAACATTCTTTATATATTCATTGTATATAAAGAAATTAGATAGGTTATATACATATGCATATATATACAAAGTAAAATAATGAAATTTTCATATATAAAACATGGAAAATCTGCACAGTTAAAATTAAAAATTATGCAAAGTCTCACTCTATACGAATTTATTAAATTAAGCGCGCGAATATCACAGTATATGACGGATACGGAGCTTTACATGTTTCATGTGAAAAATTGGATTTTTTTCAAATTTAAATGACTGTGCTTTGTTCTGAAAATTAAATTTCATCAAAAAAAAAAAAAAAAATTTTTTTTAATTGGTAATGTAAGCAAAAAAATAAAACACAAGAATGTCAAACAAGAGATATGAAATTCTATGTATATGCGTCGCATACATCGTGCTAGTGCTTCCACGCGCTTGATTTTTAGCTTTTTATTGTTGTTGTTGGTTTTTTTCGAGATAATGTATATGCATACTGAACACACATAATTAATTTATGGTCGGGTGGTAGGTTTTGTGTAATTTTTATCATAAATGTCGTATAGTACCCACGGATTGGATACATTATAGAGCATTAGACAATATATAAATATTTTGTTTTTAATCATCTGATTTGGGTAAAGAAGATAATGATCAGATTATGGTTTGAATATATGTATTGTTTGTATATGTATGTATTCGACACATAAATGAAACACAAATATGATTGTTTGTAAAAATTAAAATTATTATTATTTAATAGAAATTTTTCAGTAGGTCCATACATTAAAAAATTAAAGGTCCATACATTACAAAAAAATTAAGTTTAACGAAATTTATTTAGTGAAATGTTCTTTATATTCTTAGAGTAATAACATATTTTTATTTAATCTTTAAAAGGCGCCGGTTGGATTTAAAGAAGAAAAAAAATTTACAAAAGCATTCATAATTAAATTTTGCAAAATTTTAGTAGATTTTTGAAAAATATTGATTAACCCTTTCATGTTGAAAATATATACTTTTTCCAAAAAATTTATTTTGTAAAAAGTTTTGAAAATTCAAAATTTTATAAAAATACGAAGTTTCAAAACCACATTTTTATTATTAAGAAAATTCAAAATTATGTCACTTAAAAATCGCTAAAAAAAATCCGTGAACAATGATTAATTTTCTAAAGCCGTCACTGATATATGTATATGTGTCAGGATTGATTTAACTCAAAAACAGTTAATTGTTAAACAAAAACTTTCAATAAAAGTAACCAAAACCTAACTCACTAGTCTCTATAATAAACAAGAAATAAATTTACTAAAACTAAAACTGTGTGGCCAAAGTTAAACAAAACCTAAATCATTGCAAATCGTTTACATCAATTTCTATATAGAATACAAATACCTATTCGCATAAAATATTTATAACCTTAACATACATACATAACTTATAAATTATGGAAAATTAATAGAATGTCTATAAATATCTCACCGAGCTTACATTATATAGGAAAATAAATGTCAGAGAAAAGCCCTCGTTGTTTATACATAGTGATAGTACGTAAACAACAAGGTTAACGGAACACTATTATATCCTGATATCTTTATCCTAGTAAAAATGTTTGTGTATGACATTTTATTTTTGCGCTCTCATTTCTTTTTCGATATATTTTTATTTTCTATATCCAAATAGAAAAAAGTTTTACCAAAAATCCTCTCAATATGTTGTAACAGTCTAATTGCATATTTTATTACAAAATATCTTTCTTTCATCATAAAGAAGTAAATCAATTTGATATTTATTTAACGACATATTTATACATTGTACAATAACAATATATTACAGGACTATAAAAGAAGGGTATATGTGTATTACAGAAGATTTCTTAAAATATTACATAAGGAAGATTTCAACAGAAATTCCTTATAATTATTTTCTGTCAGTTAATTGATTGTTTATTTAGTTGAAGTTTGAAGTTATGGACAAAACTTTCAAATATAATAATTAAAAGCTTAAAAGTTTCTTCGATAATCTTAAGTAAACACAAAGCGGTAAAGACGAAAAGAACCAAATTCACAAACTTTTACATTGACAGCAAAACCAACTCCCCCACAAACAAAACTACAGCCATCATTCTGATGGTATAAAATTAGCTGATTGATGTCTCCGAAACATAACACAAGCAAAATGATATGCAAACATCAAATTGTATATTATCCATTCCGCAATGTACATAATACTTACGCTTCGCGACGTCAACTTTCAAAATTACATGAATTTTGACTGATAAGAAAATTTAATTATCGTTCCATGTCAGTCTAGACTTTAAATTTGCTATTAAAACTTTCCCAATTCAATAATAAGTAAAGAGTTAAAGTATCGAATATTACTTTTAGACAATGTGTATATGACTTGTGGGTTTTATGTTTATACAGATAACTCTATTTTTGGTGGCTAGAAAAAGTATCAATTACTTACCAAAGTAGTTGAATAATAATAAAAGATAGTTTAGTTTTTAGTGTGAGAGAGGGCAGGCACCTTAGGGCGCCCGAAAATTCCTAGGCCTCGATAGATGGGCCCATTAGATATCCTTTTTTTTTTGAGCTCGGCATATTTTGTGGAAAAATTCAGTACTTAAGCCTTGAGGTATTCTTTTTTTACGGAAACTTTAAACATGCTCGCCATTTTTCACCTCCATTTTTAAGCTTTGCCATTTTTGAGATAATGCTATATAAACCAAGCGTTAAAGGTTAAAATTATAAATACACCTTCACGAAAATCTTTAGATTATCCATTTAAAATCTATATTGGGTCCAGTTTTTTTTTAATTTTTTATTGCCGACCTTTCATAAATAATGAGTCATTTCGCCAAGCACCTTATAGGCTACATCATAAGTTGTTTCCTTTTCTTAATACATTTAACTTATTACAACCTACCACTCTATCCCACGCCAAAAACCAACAGACAACAAGAAATTTCATTCGTAAATGGTCCATTGCATTATTTAATCATAAGTATACATACATATATAAAATAGATGTAGACGTAGAGATGTAATCAAACATATTCGTAAGTTAATTATTTTTGTTTTAAGTAATTTATTCAGTAAATTAAAAAAAAACGAATATTTGTTCAGTTCATTAAACGGTTAGCATCTGGTTGTTCATCGATGACAGATTAATTCACTACGTGAATTATGAAAATAATAAATAAATCTGCAGGAATGCAACCGAAAGTATTTAAACATCAAATTCATGTAAATTGATAGTGACAGTGTTTATTTGAATATTTAGCACAAAATTTATAATATTGACAGAAAGAAAACTGTAGTGGAAATTCGCAAATGTAATTAAAATTATTGAACAGATAAGTTATAAAATCTTGACCTAAATACGTGTTCCAATACTTAATTAAAATTTAAAATTCATTTATTCAAAGTATATCAAACAAATGCAGATTTCTTACATGTCAAACTCGATAAATTTTCAAAGATATTGGAAAAAGCAAATCTGTTCTATCACAAAAATATTTTATCGTATCAACATATTATTATTTCACCCCTGGTCTGGATTGTGTTCCAACTTCCATAGACTCCATCCTCCATCGGTTTTGTGAAACTTTAGACATAGATAGGGAAAGATTTAAGATCGCAGTACAGAATGATTTAATGGATATCAACGATCTCTATTGTTATTTGGAGCAAATCGGACAAGGTATCGGGGAGAGCGGGATAATGTGCGTTGTGTACCGAGTTTTCATATAAATAATATAAATCAAATATACCTTATTTGGAATGTAAAAAACAAAAAATAGATAAGTCGTAGATAATAAATAAATAATGTACATATATTATTATCGACGTAGACAATTATTTCTACTTTACTGGTTTTGTTTTGTTTTGTAAATGTCAATGTCTTCCAGTTAGTCATGCTATAAGACAAATGTTTGTCTTATTGTTAAATTAATAAATAGAAACATTGGCTTCCAAAATTTGTTTTTTATGTATACATATGTAGTTAGATACTAACAAACTCTATATTTTGATAGTAGAGAAAGTTATATACTCGTAATTAGGTACTCAATATAAGAAACCTATAATATTTACGAGCTAACTACGTTTCTTGATTAATTACATATAAATTCTCAAGTTGACATGCACAGTTCTGAATCATCTCCAACTTCCAACTTTTTTCTATACTTGCCCATTAAGTACACAACTCTAAGTCCAGAAAAAAATCAATATAAATAAAATCAATTTTAGTATATATGTATATCTACATGAAAATCTGTTTTCGCAATCAGAATAACCTAATTGGTATGTATTTGTATGTCACAACAATTTTTCTTTATTTAATATACGGTACTGTAGGAGTGTAGGTACTTACAACACAATTTTAATAGCCATAGTATTTGTGAACACAAATACATATATCAATACGAAAATTCTTAATATATATCCAAAATTCATTTACATACGGTTCCATAAAGTGCATTTTAGTCGAATAGATATAGGATAGCTCTCAAACATATCGAAAATGCTCTATCCACACGAAGCGGAACCAATTTTATTGGGAAAAAATGATAAATGGCCCCAAATTTAAATCCAAAACCATAAATCATGATTTTGCTTGGTTAATGGGACTAATATAAACTATTTCTGGTTGATCAAAATGTCTGAATGAAGGGCATATGTTATTTGCAGTATATGATTGTATGTATATACAATACATACAGGCGTTCCACAAAAATGCCGCGTTATACAAATCCATGTTATACGAGACAAGGAACCCATACAAAAAGTAGGGTTATGTTCCAAATCTAATGTAAACGCTATTTTGTTCAATTATAAAAAAAAACTTTATTTTTAAAAATTAAAAAAAAGTTCAACTGTCAAATTTCAATTGAATTTGAATGGTTTTCAATAAACTTTCAGGTCAATTTGAATTGGTTTCCTATAATTCGGCTAATTTTCAAAGCAGCCCCACGAAATGCATGATACATGAGTTTCGTATAAAAATTATATTCTATTTTAAAGAATAATTTAGCATTATACAAGTACCGCGTTATACGAGAGACGCCTGTATATTCGTCACTCTATCAATAAATCTTCGATGGGTGGATTTTTTATTGGCAAATCTAATAATCGTAAATGTAACGAAATGTATTTTTGAAATATTAATGTCAATAGTTAAAAGTGATGTGTTTTAAGGCGATGTTTACAAATATGTTTTAATTTTTATGTTGTAAATAATAAAAAAAAAAAAATATATTTTCATATTAAATTATTAATTTTTATCGGAAAAGCAAAATTAAAACGAAATTTTATAGTTCATTTTTTTTTATATTTATTTATTGATTAAATCAGCAAGAATATCGTAAATTTTCAGGAAAAATATTGATTAACTAAAATGATTTAAATAATTTTCATACCACGGTTATAAGTTCAGTATAGATTTTAATTTCACAAAACAAATTACCCACTTCAACAAATCGTCAGTTACTCTCATTTACATAAATCCGAATAGAAATGAACTTCGCATATGCACAGCATTACCTCAAACCGACCACATTACAAATAGTTTGAAATCATGCAAATTTTGGGAAGGGCCACTAACTACATAATTATATAATAATATTAATACTAACGAGTTGTGGTCAGTCAACGAATAACAACAACAGTTATGTACATTGACGAGTGCATTATTTAAAGAAAATCACTGCAGGTGAACCATTTGGAATCCATCAGTAATCGTTATTATTGGAGAGTGACAATTAATTAATGACCACATTGTTTAATCTATTTTCGCTTTATTTAGTATTAATAATTATCCTAGGTACAATTATAAACGTACAATTATCTAATATTAACTAATATGTACATTGTATACGATGAATACATAATACGAATAAAATAAAATAATACGATGAATCTTGACATAAACGTTTTATACTAAAATAAAAAACAAACTCCTTTTTACGTGCACAAATTTTAATAAATTAACAAATAA
>JANSTT010014520.1:0-22245 GCA_026745375.1 Platyura marginata | reverse complement strand
CAAATGTAAAAGAAAAAGAAAGATCAGCAAGTAAAAAGAGAACATGTTCTCTTTAAAAGAGACGCTATAGAATCCCTTACCTAAGCTTGTATCACAATGAATATTGATTGTTTAACTGATTAAAATATAGAAATCTTTTAATGGACTTATATTTAATTCGCATTAAAAATACTGAAATTCTTGTCTAAGTATGATTGCTTATGTAAATAGTTGTAGTTGGCTTAGTATACATATATGATTTTTATTGTATAACATTTCAACATTTTTGTGTATTAATTTGTTGATAAAATAAAGTGAATCCCTTGAATACATAAAAATTCTATGTCTACTTATATTTATTTCGCTGACTGTATTTGTTATATATGTATTTAGTTTTAAGTTAGTTTACCGATCAAACTGCGAGACAATAAATAAGAAGAAGCCAATTCAAAATTCAAACTTTCCGTATTTCTATTAAATTGTAATTAACTTCTATATAGGCAGATTAATGTTTCAGATTCTTTAAAATCATTTTCACCACTTTACATAGAAGAGTATAATATTTGCACAAAGTTTGCACACTCAAATAATTGATCACACAGTAAGTATAGTGCACTTAAATATCAATTTAAAATAAGCAATTTGTTAATGGATTCCTTGCATGTAGTGAATTGTATTCCATTAAACAAAAACTTTATTGAGCTGAGATAATGTTTTATAGAAAGCATTCATTGTTTATGTTTGAAAAAGAAAGTTTCTGCAGATAAGCACACTTTGGTAAATTAAATAGTTTCATCAGATGCAAGTATTATATCTAACTTCAATGGTTTTGCGGTTTTGGTACAGAGTATAGAGTTTGTTACAATATTGCCTATGCTCTTTAGTTAGTTCATAGTTTATTTTGCTAAGCTGTAAATTATCTAGTTGGGTAGATTGTTTTATACACAAGGAAAGTAAATAACAATACTTTTTCATTTTAACATCAGTGGTACCAGACCATTTTTAAATGTTTATTGTATTGTTTTTTTAAGAGAACCCTTTTTGATAACAGATAGAAACGAAATTTATTAGTTTATTGAAATTACGCAAGCTATAATTGGGTCTGGTACCACTGATGTATTTATTTTAAAAATGAAATGCAATCAGCCATTTTATTAATTATGTATGTTGGGGATAATGTGGCAACAAATTTAACGATACGCCCTAAAACAGTTCATGTATCGATTAAATATTAAAATTTACTAATTAAACGAAAGATATGAAGATTAACGATAGGCCAACAATTCTGTACCGTTACAAATAAATTCTAATATTTTTTCGAAATAAAATCCGGCGGAAATGTCCGAGGAACAATGGTTGAAAGTGTTTGCGTTGTAGTTAGTTAAACAAAAACGAAATAAAATCGTTAAAATTAACTGAAAAGGATGGAAAATCATTTATGAAACCTATGATACCATATATTAGTAAACATGACGTTCGGCTACATGTAAAAATATATATTGACACATCCCTGACACATATTCTAAATTGGTTTCAATTCATAGATTTATCTATGGATGATAATCAGAAGATCGAAAACGTCGATAATTTGCTATGATACCATGTTTTAGGGATGCCCTGGTAAATAGTATGTCTCTATTCAATTTTTATTCATCTTTAATGCATTATATTTTTGGAAAAGGCAATGCAACCCCATATACAAGGTGACATCAATTTTTTATATTAATTGAAATTCACTTGATTACACTTTTCATAAAAGAGTCAACTTATGACCCCCGTCTAACTTCTGTGGTGAGTTACTAACATTTCTATATACACCCCCCACCCCCCGCCTAATACCTAACCTCTGGTGATAATTAAAATATTATTTCTATAACATGGAATTTCGTATATCAACTTCAGATATATTACGTTACCTACTTGCTCTTCAATAATAGAATTATTAGTTTTCTCTATTCAGTTGATTTCATACAATTCACTTATAGAAGCTAAGTTCAGCAAACTGTTCAAGTACACTCGTAAAACGTTTTGTGAAACTCTAAAATTTAATTAAACCAAACCAAAACATATAAAATCGGTGTACATTGAGAGAAAAGCTATGAAATCCTTCCACATACATATATATTCCAATTATATGCTGATATCGATAGTGGCACCATGTTGCTTTTAATAATAAAATAAAATTGAAAACCATGACGCTAGTGCAGTGGCCGGAATCTCATCTTTCTCTCTCTCTCTCTCTTTCTTTCTCTTCTGCTTCTAGGGTTTTGCGACATATGGCCGAATTTAAAATATTAATTTCCGTGATGATAAATTATGATGAAAATGCAAAAATATTTCCTTTTCTATTTTATACGATACCATATTTTATTTTTGTGTATACTTGTGGTTTAAGGTTTAAGAAAACTTACATCCCCATCACTATACAATATATGTAGTTATATATGGTTTTTATTTTTGCTTCGTTGTTTTATAGTATTTTGTAAGATGGTAACAACAGCATCAGCATTATATATGTTGTACGAGTACGAAGGAAAATTATAAAAAAAAGGGGTCAGTCGAATGAAAATTGTTTTAAAAATATAGTCGATTAAGTGAAATTTTTCCATAAACAACTGATGATATTTATTTAAATAGAAAAATATTTTTTTTCATCTCCATCAAAGTATCTTTACAGTTCCAAAATTACGGGTACAGTTCAGTACAATTTTTTAGATTACCGTCTAGCGCCACTGATGAAAAATAATTCACCACAAAAATGATATTTGACAATTTTCTTTAATGTAAAATTTTATTTCCAATCTTTTTTGCCTTATAAATTTTTTTTGGTTTTCAAACAAAATATAGAGAAAAGGATCATGTAACACTGGAAGCTTAATTAGCCATTGAAAAATTGGTGATTAATGATTTTTTACATATTTTTTTTTTTTTTATAAAACCAAAAAACAATTTAATTGCCAATACAATTTTACTTGAATTATCATTGTTACGAATATTTTAATAATTATGGGAGTTATTGTGGCAAAAACAAATCCCAAGTTTTCGTCACTGGCAAACAATCGATTTGAAGCATTTTTTTATTTTAATTAATCAGAAGATAATTTTCTTATCGAAGGACCATTAAGAATATCCATTTATGAATAAATTAGGTAATAAATAAATTTTAAATTTTCTAAATAACTTCGGGCATCTTTTAATCAAATTTTCGTCTCCTCTCCACAAATTATTGGAAACTTATTCAAACTGCAAGAACACTTTTCCGACCACTATTCTCTATGGTGGTATCTCTATCGTATAAATGTAATAAAAACATGAACGTAAAATGTTCAAACTATAAATAGAATTCTAACTTTTGTTGGAAAAGGAAAATTATTATTGAATAGATGGGCTTAACAGTGATTTATTGTTTTCGTTGAAAGTAATCTGGTCTGCTGGCTAGTGGTGTTGATGGTGGTGTATTGGTAAGGGTTTTTGTATGTTTATCGAATATACATTCGGATGTACTCTATTCTAGTACAATAAGGATAATTTTCAGCTATTGAAACAAACTCCAAAAAGACGACGAATTTATATATAATACATTGTTATAATAAGGAAGAGGTGATTTATTAATTTGTTATTGTTTTCGAGTTATATCCTTTAATAGGATACAAATATACATATATATATATATTTGATGTATGAGCTTGAGTATCTTACCATATAATTAATCATAATAAGGTGAATAATCGTCTTGTTTAATGAGATTCTATATAACTCGTAATAAATAGATAGTGTAACAAAATAACATATCACACACATTCTTATGTACATATATACAGGCATACATACATATATGTAAATACTTAAAATTGTCTAGACAATATGTAGTTAGTGAATTTGCCGTTTACACTTAAGATTCTTATTTCTAAGTCCCTAAACGAAAACTAATCTTCTTTGATATGGATCATTTGTTATTATATTATCAAATATTTATTATTATAAATGGAGAAACATTTCTTGTGGCCATTTGCCAAAATAGCTTTAGTTGACTTAAGTTTACATGGAAAATCAACCATACAATTGTATTTCATATATATGTACTTAAATTGTTTTTCCTTTATTTGCTTAAGTCCAGTTAAGCTGTTTTGGCAAATGGGCGCATTTAATTACATAAAAAGTCATCTAGAAATATTGCTGACCTGTGGAAAAATATATTTTCATTTTCATACTTTACCTCGTACTACTACCTGCAGTAAATGTGGATTTGAGAAAAAGTAGCAAAAAAATTGATTTGTAATTTAACTAACACTTCAACACTTTTCCATACTTCACTTTAGCAATTAAATTATTTTTTTTACTGATGCCATTTTGATTAATTATAAAAATGTTTTCAAAAAACAACTGACCTTTACACCTCGTACTATTTTTAACATAAACCCCTCGTGCCCGGTTTGAAGGTTAAACTCACTTTACCGATTTAGTTTATCAATTGATTTGTTTTCTCTGCAGAAGCCATTTTGATTAATTAAAAAGTAAGTATTTTCGAAAAATCTTAAAAAAAAATTAAAATAACACATCCCGTACTATTCTTAAATATTTATTTGAAAAAAAATAGAAATAAATTGTACTGAAGGCAAGAGGAACACTTTTTTAATTCTATTTAATGACCCAGGCCACTATATAAAAATTATTATATTTAATTAACACTTAAATACATCTCCACACTGTACTTATTCGATTTAATTTAATTTGTCAATTGATGTCTTTTATATAGACGCCATTTTTGTTTTTATTTTGTCAAAGTTTGTAGCTCTATGAAATTTCACTATGTTTTTAGACTCACTACTGTAGACGCTGCATTATTGTTTTGGTACTTCTTTGTACTTTAATTGCATGTTGATCAATAGTAGTCTTCATTACAAATTTCATATTAATTAATTCTTTTATCTTAACATTAGAATATTAATGGCAGACTAGTACAAATAAAATTTAAAATAATGATGTGAATATTAGGGTTAGAAAAAAACCCATTTGATTTAAATTGAATATCAGAATAATATCTGTACTATAAAGTACTAAATAAGATATTGCCGAAACTATTTTGACCGGTCATCCACCAGCATAATAATTGTTTCCACCAAAAAGCTAGCAATGAGAAGCAAAATGGTCATTTTTGAAAATTTCCCTACCTAAAAACATTTATTTTTGGGGAATTTTTTGTTGTTGGAACATTCTATGTTTATACCCGTATGATAGTAATCAAGGGTAGGTATTATAACTTTGGTACGGAGTTTGTGACGCCCCTTAATATTCATCGTAGAAAAAAAAATTCAACACCATTGTCTTTCTTGTGAAATTCTAGAGTAAGTCCTAGAGTAAGATCCCTATTATTTTTGGAGCAAATCGGACAAGAAATAGGGGAGCTTGTGGTACAGTGTTCACCTTATTTTGATATAAACCATTCATTTGCTCGAAAGGTAGTCGAAATGTAGAAAAAATGAATATGACAACAATTATAGAGAATACAAAAATGAAGATTTCTTTCATAGACCAAAAAGTTGAACGATCTAGCGTTATGGCGCTGCAATCAATTTTATTAAATTTCTAGGGTTTCTAATCATTTGTATTCAATTTACCCAATTATATTTATTCTACAGACAAAATAGACGCGTACAAAGTTGTAAATAATAAATACTGATACGGATATATTATAATCGGCGTAGCCAATTTTTCCTTTTTTACTGGTTTTATTTATTTTTTGGTGTGGTAGATTTTACGTTTCTAGCGAAAGATTCTACATTTTTTGGTGAATTAATCTACAATTTTTATGGAAGCTTTACATAATTGTAGGAGCTCCTTTTTTGTTTCTCTCTATCTTTTTGAGTTATTTTTTAACAATAATCTAATCTATGAAAAATTGCTGTGACTCATATAAAAACCTAATGTTCGGATTGCTTCGGATATTATTAGAATTACACATTTTCTAGCTCAGTGAACTATAGAATAATCTAAATAACATAAAAATAAGAATCGAGCACATGGGTAAATTGACATTAATCTCTTCCAATTTAGAATACATCTTCCTATTAATCACCCTGTAAATATGAATTCAAAAAATGTTAGAGAAACTACAGTAGTTTTAAATTCAATTTAAGTTGTGCTACAGTATCAGATTATCACTTCTCACATCTGATTTTTATTTTTTTTGTTAAACGAAAAGCTTTACCTACTCTGACAAAAAAAAAATGATTTTACTTATCTGTTTATTTTATATGGACACTGCATTAAACTTCCTCTTCGTTATAATGAATATTTAAAATTATTTAAGTTTTAAAAAACTTAGTTGGCAATTATTTTTGTTTTTTAACATTTCAATAAAAAAAACTCTCTCTCTCTGTATGGAACTTTATCCAACAATTTCGCACTTTTGTTATATATAAAATAAAACCTAACTAGATAGGAAAAGTTTATCCATGGGAAAAGTCATTTTCCTAATGGATGTGGGAAATGTAGGTATATTATGCCAGCGATGGATCTCTCGTCAATGGTATGCTCTTCGTTTTATGAATAATAAAAGTTAGTTTTTAAATGTTTTTTAAATTTTTTTTTTTTTTTAACTTTTCCAACTAAGAAACTTGTGTAAATCGATTTTCGAAAATGTATCTTACAAAATGAGTACAGCAATAACTCCTTTGGGGGAGGGGGGAAGGTGTATTTCTTATTGGAAGGAAATTTAGTATTACAAAGTTTGCTCTAAGAAGGTAGATGGATAATAATTTATTAAATAATTTTATATGGAAATTAATGTTTTTAAAGTTTGTCTATAATTTTTTAACTTTTTCATTGCATTGCATAGAAAAGAATTCCGGAAACACTTAAACAAACAACAAACCGTTCATCGAATATCGGATTAGTTGCAAATTATCAATATTAAACAAACCATAGATCTAATAATATAAATTATTTTCTACATATATGACGTCATAATATTTCGACCATTTTATTTTATTTTATTCCCATATTCATACTTGCTAGTAACACCATCATAGTTGATGATCTAGTAATTTTATATAATTAATTAACGACGAATGCACAAACACAATTCAATTACTATTTTATTCGTGATTTCCGATAATTATAGTGGCTTTTCCGATTTTGAAACAAATTGCCAATTTTTAGCAAAATACCTTACTGAAATAGTCCTCTGTCATTTGGTCTAAATCTTAATCTTGGAAAAATCTTAAGAAAAACTTAATTCCACCTTTTTTTTCGTTGTTTTCCTATAAAATTAACTATTAGATCGGCATCAGTATAGAATAAATTACATATGACAATAATTTTATGATTTGTATGGCATTTACGTCATGGGGGAGAACCAGCCCTGCCTAAATTTAATATAATTTGATTCGTTTAACTATGAGAAACGAACTATTGAAATAAATTAATTTTAATTTCTACAAAAAATACCATCAAGTGGAAACACTTAAGTTGTATTTTTGAAATTCCCAATTTTAATTTTAAATATCGTCGACCTTAGGAAACAAATCACGTATCAACCATACCATTTGCAAAAATCTACATTTTTATCGATATCGATGTATCGCCTGTTTTTCTATCGATGTCGATTAAAAAGTAGATTTTAGAAAAAGTGGTCGATACGTGGATTGGTTTCTAGGCCGATGGTCTGTACATACTGCCAATAATATTGTTCATTTTAAACCGATTACATAACAATTTGATTCCGAAAGTTTTTCCATTTGCCTTAATTTTCACAACAAATACATTTCAAGGATCAACAAACTTTTTCTTTTTTTTTTTTTATAGACAAAATCCATAAAACAATATAAATCTTGAAGTGTACAAATAAATTTGTAGTTATTTTCAACTACATAAACCATAGAATTTATGTGTTTGGTACAGGTTTATTACATTTTGGAGTTTTTGCTGGTATCGATGGTCCATTTGATATGGAATTGTTAATATGTTCTGGCAAATATTGTCGCTATGCCAGAAAAAAAAAAAAAAACGCCAGCCTTTTCGCAATACGAAAACCTATATATAAAGTTTAATTTTCATGATAATAAAAATGTTTATTTGGCTATGTTTCGCTTCTCTTTTTTTTTGTATTCCAACCGACCAAAAAAAAAAATGTTATTTTCTATTTGATTGCATTTTTACGGGTTTTTCTATTGTTATTTCTCATTTAATATGATCTCGGGGAATTTCGTTGGCTGTAGCTGGAACGGTAAAATCTAATATTAATACATAGAATTACAAATATATTATGTAACCGATATATTTAGGCCAAGACATTTCATTTGTTTATTTAACTAATATACCCCCCTCATAATTAACATTTATTCATTTATAATAACTACATACATATGTATGTGTATATATAGGTACTTACTGATATTTTCATTTCTTGCTTAACAATCGTAAACTATACCTAGTAGATAATCAAAGTGTATTTCTCATTTCAATTTTTCGTTTATATTGCTTTCACATTATTTAACATAGAGTGGTCATTGCCAAAAACAAAAACAAAAACTAACTACAATCTCTCCATACAAAAAAAAACAAAATGTCAATAATCACATTTTTTTTTATGATGGCAGACTAAAGTGTAAATTATGTTTGGGTAACCCTACTGTACTTTATTAAATAAATCTCTATATAGAGATAGACAGAGACAAAGTATGGTGCACTGATCGTATGTTTTTTTTAGTTTTAATGCGTATTAAAACAAAAATGTGATTGAAATTGTGTTGGACGCGTTAAAAATGTTTGTATAATAAAAAATTGTCTGAAAGTGGAAAATTGCTTTCTTTTTTGATCGGATTAATTGTTATGACTTATGAATGAGTAACTGCCAGAGTATTTTAATTTTTGAAAATGGAAAATGTGTTTATCACCAACTGCAGACGCCTTAAACATTATTAATAACTAAATATATTTGTACATAGACAAAGAGCAGTTTTTACTATCAATCATACCGATTTCCTTAAATATAAAAAAATTGTGAGTGAAATTGTGTTGGAAAATGGCGTCATTGAGTCATGTCATGTCAGTATAGAGAAAAAAAAACGTAAGTAGAATATTATTTTGATTTGATTTGTTCTATTTGAATTCTGGTGAAATTATGCTAATGTCACAACAAGTAGATTAGTAAAATGGGGGTATCACGGAATCACCAAGTAAACTACGGATTTTCTCACTCATCCGTCATCCCTATAAGTATATGGAGATATGAAAATGGTTTTATGTCAAAAATGATAGTGTGGGGGACCTAAAAACAAATTGTAACTAAACATATAGGGAGGACATTGGCGACTCAATACATTTACATTAGATTTTTTTATTTAATAGAGGAGAGAAGAATGGGGTACAAGATTTGTATGGGAAATTACAAAATCCCGTCAAATACTGGAAAAGGGAGACATTGCAAAGAAGAAAGAACCAATGGAAGGAAGCTTAAGCACAAAAAGGACGATTCAGTATAATAGAAAATGGCCTCTCCATTATCTCTCTTTGGAGAGAAGTGCTTGAAAAAGTTTTACATTTTAATTCGTCAACAAGACAGTTCTCAGAGAGTAAAATCGTTGTTTTGCTCTCTTTCAGCCATTTTTGATGTGTTCGTATTTCATAGCAGATATGCGATATAATAAGTCCTGTATTCTATTGTCTAAGTTCTAAGAGATATTCAACTCTGACTCAAGGTTTTGTTCAAGACCAAAATAAAGTTCGATTCTCATTTTTGGTGATTGCAAATTTTTCAATCGTTATTATTTTGGAAACAAACAGGCATCACAACTGAAAATTGGAAGGGACTCGATCTTTTCTATGAAATATTTTTTTAATTGTATTCCTCTATCTAATCTATCCTTCCCATCCTGTATATATGAGTGCACCTTCTTGTCGAACTTCAGCTTCAGCACTATTCTGTAGCATCTTTCTAAAAATGTTTTTATATAATGAAATATTGTAGGATGTAGGTAGTTTATTCTTAGTGCTAAAATATTACGTAATTTTTGAGCCATTATATAAATAAAACCATAAAATATCAGCCAAAAAAGTATAATAAATGATCGATTTTGTATTTATACCTAATCCATTTTTATGATTTCCAACTATAAAATGACAGTCCATTTCCATAATCATGTACTCTCTCTTGTCAATTATTGCTTTACTTAATAGTTCAATTTCCGGTGTGGAAAATAGAAAATACACCCTATTACTTTTTGGGGCTTTTTGGGCAAATAATTTAACACAAAAGAAAAGTGTATTCAACACACACGCAATAAATAAAAACGTATCCTAAACAAAAAAACGTCTCAGACCTATCAAATAAAAAGGACATCACGTTCTTCCGTTCATTGTAGACAAAAATTTTATCAAAATACGTTGAATCCACCCATTTCCTGACTGATAGATTTTCTTTTGCAATTTCCTGTACATGTTCGTCTCTTCATAAGATTTTATTTCATTTAAGCACTCATATAAGAGAACAAACAATACCGAACCCTCATTGTTTTTTCATTAGAATTTTTTCTTTTCTTTATTTTTTTTTCCCTTCTTCTTATTGTCTTGTGAAAAACAAACACACAAAGTATTTCTCATTTTTGAAAATGTGAATAAAAATGCGACTGACAGAAAATTTAGTTTACTATTCAATATATATATATATAAATATATGGATAGAGGTAGGTAGGTACTTGTTGTATATCGATGGCATATTTACAATACCCGCTAACTCATTTTTATGTACTTTTCAGAAGACAGTAAAAACTTTATTGTTTCGTATAGCGTATTGAGTTAGTGGATGGTCAAACAAACGGAATTTTTAAAACAAATGGGTTAGCGGGTATTGTATATACGCGATATACAGGGTGAATCTATTTAGTATAGAGAGCAGAGGCAAAGCGTGAGTTTTTTCACAGAGGAAGCTGTAACAAATAGTTACACATATATTTCCTTGATTTGCTTTCCTTTTAGTGTGACACTTCATAATTGTCGTTTCTGCTGTGAATATATTGTTGTTATGCCGTGATTACACTTGATTCTTTTACAAATAAGGCAAAAGTTAAAAAGTTTCAATAATTTTATACTTAGAATCATTTTGTAATGGTATTTTTTTAATTTTAACAAGGGAAGCACAGCGTTTCAGCGTCTTCGGAATATTCGTCTATAATAGAGGGATTAATATTTAGAAAAAAATCCACTAGACCAGTGTCCGGAAATGTATCCTTCTTGTCTAAGTTTTAGCAACTTGAACATTTTCAATTAGTAAAGTCCAATTAATCATTTATATAACTTCTGCAAAAATATCATCCTAAGCTTAATAGAAAGTCAATCATTCACACTATAGAAAACGTTTTACTATCTTTTTCCGTGGAATGCTCAATTTTTCTCTCTCGCTTTCTCTCTCTGTGTGTATTAATTTTTTTTTTTTAATTATTTTCTACTCATTGTCAAATGAATGGAAAAGTTATTTTTACAACATTTGAATGGTTTCTTGACATTTATGGGTAATTATTGCCGATACCTACATGCTAGATGTACAAATTATTGTCATTTTGGAATTCATATTCATTCATGTCATACAAAACATATGAAATAAAATGAATTTTTCAAGAAAATCGACAAGAAAAACGGAACATTTTCTTGATAATTTATTACTGTCACCACATTTTCACATTAACATTATTTGTATGGACAGAGAAGATAAATTGCAATTTATCATTGACCAATTTACTTTTCGGAGTTGGTGGGATTGGGTGTTTGCTCAGAAGTTTTCGCTTTTCTACCTATATTTAAAATAAATTCATTCAAATTAATATTATATGAAATTTATGAGATTCAATTTGAATTATTTTTTTGTGATTGTGTGTGTGTGGGTCACATATTTAATCCTTGAGTTTACGTTTCATATTCGATCAAAACAATTATTTTTAATGAACCCTGTTCTAAAATAAATTATTCATAGTATCTTTTTCAGACATTTTTTTTTTATAACAAACGAAGCAAGCACAATTTTTCTTGCCTTTTTCTATATTTATTGCGATTTAAAGTACATTACTCAGTTGATTATTATTTATCAATAATTATGTGGAGCAATTATTTTTTTAATTTAAACGAATTATAAAAATATATATGCAAGCGAAGTGAGCAAAATATTTTATAAAAAATGGTACTTTTCGACGTCTTCATTGTGCACCATATGTATATGGCACCGATAACAAGAGGGGTTTCATTATGCTTCTAAAAGATGGAGAAAAAGAATCCTTAAAAGTCCATACAACTTTTTCATCTTAAAATACTTTTAACCATATTAAAACATTAATAAGGCAAAACGTTCATAAGATATGGTTCGGTATATATATACATATATACATACATATGTATATAAGTATAATGACAAAATGTATAATATGTAAACGTACATCTGTAGCATATTATATGAAAGTTAAAGCTTAATAATACTGCAAAGTTTTTAATGTGGATAATATCTTATGGCGGATTTTATCATTAGTCAATATAAAATGGAAATTATGAAGGTAAACTTTTCGAAGACATTATGTACCTATAAGAATAAGATATATTGTTACGTGTGAGTGTGTAGTTTGTTATCAAAGATTTTACTACTATATATACAAAGTTAATCGTAAAGTTTATAAGTTTTTATTGATAGTAAGTACCTACCTACCTAGTCCATAATTGAATATGTCATTTCTTATACATAAATGCAGAAAGCCGAGCTGATGATATTGTAAAGCTTTTAAGCTTATTATATTTCTAGATTTATGTTGACAATTTAATTACACATTTATCGAATTATTAACTAGAAAAATTGTAATTTTATTTTAATCGGTCATTTTCTATTTATCGTTATGATGACGTATAGTCTAAAAATTATTTAATTTAGGCTTGTTCTTTTTTTTTAAATTTACCCTCAAAACTTGCCAAGGGTACATATTAGGTGACATTATTTTTCCGATTAAATTTAATGACCTAAATTTGTTCCTTATTGACCTTTTGAACAAAAATAATAGCGACCACCTTTTTTATCCGAGAATCAACCTAAATTATATGAAGATAGGTAGCATTTTAACAATAGGAACCCTCAATAAAGCAGCTACAAAACAAACAAAAAAAAACCCTAAATAAGGTTGGTGGTAAGTCCATTCCTGGGTACATTTCCAATACACAATTATTGATTACAAATGAGCCATTTAAAATAGTAATTACAATCCAGATGGAAACGTTTACAAGACGCAACCATTGCCAACGGCTACAATATGTACACCAAACGTTCCTTTATATATATATTAATATTTCATAATGTAACAGCAATCGATAAACTTTCCACAATAATGACTCTGCTACTAGTTCACAACACAACACCACAAAAAGCAAAATAAAAGCTCTAAATAAAAATCTGACTGATTACATTTTTATTTTATGAGGGGGAGTAATGTGGTAAGCCCTCACTTAATATATATAAAATACACGATAAAAAAAAAAAACTCCGCCATTAATTACATTGGTCTAATGAAAAAGCCATAAAACACCAAAACACTAATAACATTTTTCAATTACATTATTGGGACATTTTAGGAAAAAAAAAAAAAAAAAAATTAGAAAAGCTGTGGACAACTATGTAGCTACTTGAATTGAATAAAATCTCAAATCAGCCTTCCTTTTTCTAGTTAGAATTACACACAGTTCTACGTTCTACGTTCAAAATAAAGAGATGAAAAATGAAAAAAAAAAAACTTTTAAATTTATAGGGCGGAATAAATTAAAAAAAAAAAAAAAAAAAAATCGCTCAAATAAAAAAAAAACCGCCTTAACTACACTCTACATACAATTTGACAGTATATTTTGGGTGGTGCTAAAAACAACACAATAGGCACCTAAATTATTTTTCATGGAAATGTAACTGGTTGGAACTTTCCAGACGCGAAATTTATTACATTCGCCGTACAAACAAACTGCCTATATTAATTTAAGGAATTCTGCACTACTCTCTCTCTCTATATACAAATACATACGTACATACATACCGACTTCATTTGCTAATTGACTTTTTCTGCCTCATAATATGTAATGCTTTCGAATATAAAAATATGAACATAAAGCAATTGTGAGTTTTAATTAATTTTCATGTCAAACAAAATGTTCTTGACAATCTACAATGATTAATTATACGTAATATTTCCTAATGGAAGAATTTGGTGATTGATAGCGTTAAATTAAAACAGAAGAACCAAATAACAAATTTCTTTCAACGCACTCATAATAATTATAAATATAAACTTCTAAAGCTTTTTAATTTTTATTTTTTTATTTTTTTTTTTGAAAATGCTCTGACAACAATAATCGATATTATTAAGGATGATTGGACATTTATTTTATTTTAATTGGACTTGATTTATCGATACAGATAATTCTCTTGGTCGATATTGAATTACGCAATTATTTGCTTTAAAATAAACCACTGAAAATGTAAGAACATTATCGGAGAAGAATTAATATTATTCACTGACCTACATACATATTATTATCATCGATGAACGAACGATATTGTCTACAGGGTTGTTAAAGTAACAAATGAACGATAAAATACCTAATTTGTTACTGGTAATACTATAAATGTAAATGTTACACGACAAAAATCAAGTTACATTTGTTACATTTATTTGATACCAATTTTTCAACTCAATGGTTGCCTTCCGCCAATTCGCCATTCTGACATATTACAAAAAATTCTGAATTTGTTTGCTACATTTGTTACATTTGTTTAATTTGTTTCATTTATTACCAGTTTGCAGCAATTGTAACAAATTCGAAAAAAGTGTTACTTTCACAACCCTGATTGTCTACAACTCGCTTTATTGGAACATATCCCAATTTTTACAATATGTGTTTATTCCAATTTAACTTGATTAGAGAGACACCTCAATGATTTTGCTAATTTTAATGAACAATTTTTGATTGTAACAACTCACGTGTCACTAAGTATGTTGTGAAGCTAAACGATTTCGTCGAAAAATGTTTTCGCTGCTGCTTCATAGTTGAAGTTATAAATTGATTCTGTTTACGTTTATGAAACGTTGCTGCAAAGTGTTTTCGGTGCTGCCAAGTAGAAATTTTATAGTTGAAGTTATAAATTGGTTCTGTTTACGTTTATCAAACGTTGCTGCAAAGTGTTTTCGGTGCTGCCAAGTAGCAATTTTATAGTTGAAGTTATAAATTGATTATTTACGGTTTATGAAACGTTGTTGGAATTGCATTTTAACTCGTTAAAGTGTAATTTTTGAATGACTATCTATAGTATAAAAAATGTTTAAAAGAAATAAAACGTTATAGTGACGTTTTTTACAAATTTATAGCCATTTAAAAACTGTTCATTTACGGTTTAATAGCAGTTTCACAAACATATCTTCTATAACGTCAATATATAACGAATTTATAAATTTGGGGTAAATTAAATATGTTGTCACTAAATTCTTCGTCCAATTCAATATATCTTAAAGTTGTAAATCCTGCAAGAAATGTGATAATAGATTTTTTTTTAAATTAAATTTTGATGATCCTCAACCATCAAAAGCGCAGAGCTGTTAACCTCCTATACAATATTTAAATAGTGCCTAAATTTTTGTGCAGTAACAAAATCTCCATTTCATTATTTTCTCAACAAAAGAAGAAAACTTATGCGCTGAACAAGAAAGTATGTATACATATGTTGATACCTACATTGTATATTTCACCATTCTCTACATTTTTCATTATTACCTCACCGTATTACAATTTATCCTTATTCTAAAGAAACATTTTTATCAAGTTTAATTATGAGCCTAAATCTACACCTTTCAAACACTCATCTACATTTTCTTAATCAAGATTTGTTATTTCATTATTAAAATAAATGAGCTTTTCCAAACGATTATTTTCCTTTCATTTATTTTCTTCCTCGTTTCTATAATTGACGACCCGAACCAAGACTTTGTCAAAATTAGTAATTCTTTCAGAGATAAATGGTGCGGAATTACCACGGAATATTGTACTGGAAAATGTGTAATAACAAGCGAAATAATATCTTGTTGAATATTTTTGTCTTTTCAGTGCTGATTAAAATCAAAATACAGAAGGAATCATTTGTAATAAGAAGACTGTGGTTGTGGCATGATCAAAAGAATTGTACCATCAGATAATAATTTCATGAAAATATCTAATAGAAAATAATCTGTCAGAATTTTAGATTGGTACGTGGAGAATTGTCAAAATATTTATTTTCGTTTAATTTAGCCAGATGGTTTTTTTTTGTTCTTGCTGTTTAAAGATGAGATATTTGATTAATTTTTAAGTAGGTTACATTTATATAAATACCACTTTCTTTTTTTTTTTTAATAAGGAAAAATTTTCCAATCACTATTTTCCATCATTATATGTATTCTGTTCTTTCCTATACAAATAGAATTAATTTTATCGTCCCCAGCCCATTGCTCCTTCAGATCCGAATATACATATTTTTGCTAAGTACACAATTAATTTCTGTTTATGATTTAGCTTTAGATATTAGTTAAAATTAATATACTAAAGAGATGATCAAAACCATACTGACTGAGCAGTAAAAATAGGGAGGATATTTACGATCTTTAATTTATTTTATCTATACTGTCAACAATTGTACATGCTGTTTGTGAGCGTTTTATATTCATATAAATCATGTCCGACCATAATTGACGAAAAACTATATTGTACAGATTTGGCTCTATTTCAGGAATATTTATATTTGATCAGAATTCAATTTGTATCGGAAACGCTATCCAATTGTAAAATCCATTAACAAATTGTGGAGTTTGGAGCACTGTGTCACGTAATATAAAATATTGATGTCAATGTAAAATCGACTTTGACATTAGATTTAAATAATAAGAATAAAAATAAGAATTATATAGCCTGAATTAGTAGTAACGACAGGTGTTCGACAAACAATTTTAAAATGGAAAGTTAAGTCTTCAAAAAATTAATCAAATTTGTGCTACGGCACCATTTAGTTATTGCTAACTTATCTTCAATTCTCAAGGGACGTGTCAAAAGTGAAGTTAGCTCTGTGGAAAAGTGGTGCAGTGGTCCAGTGAATTGAACTCACTCTAATATGTATGTTCAAAGTGTTGAATATATCCCACAATGATCAGATCACTGTATTACCAACTCCATATAGTACTAGTCTCTTTGTCATCTTATATGATAATGTATTATTCAATAGGGTTTTCGTATAAGGGAGAAATTATGCAAATATTTTATTCTACAACCCATTTTTCTGATATAATACAGACTTAATTTTTCTTTATGCGGCAGGGCAAGGTAATAAAACATTTTTGCATATTTTTATACTTTTTTTTTTTTTTTTTTTTTATTTCTTATAAGAATAAATCATAAAACCTTTTTTCATATATTACGTGCTATATTTATAACTCTTTTAAAACATTCAAAGAGGTGTAAACATTTTCTCTTGCAAACATCATTTTTGTTATAAAAATAAATAAATAGGAGACTGGTTTTGGGAGCAGGGATGGTTTAATAATATAAGAAATAAATTAACATCATTAGGTGAAAATGTGGTATTCCTTAGAGCAGACACGTTTTCTGGGTAATGAGGCGTATTTAAAAACTATGCGATTTATCATTGAAACAGAAATATTTTAGTTTCAGTTTTCATTTAAACTGGAAGATGCATTTGAAATACCTTTAACCGCAACTTGCATTAAATGATGTTGAAGCATAAACAATTTTCTTATTTTTTTATTTTTAAATACATACATACTTAATACGTATTTCTATGTGATTTTCTAGAATTTAAATTGTCTGAAATTTCAAAATAAAATCCAAAACTATACCAGTCTGAATTTTTTTGAGAGTTGGCTCAGGGATTATGTAGATAATTAAAAACAAAATTTGTAAGATTTCTAGATTTTTTAACCTCAAAAGCCCCTAATTTTAAGCTTGTAGAAAAAAACCCTATATAAAATGAATGATTTTAACTTGCAATAACAGTGGAAGAGATAGGATAAAAAATATAATTTCTAGCAGCAAGTCCCTAATTGTTATTTTTCTACTTTTAAAGTTGGTGCTGCTGCAATTCTTTATCCTTTTCACGAAATCAAAATTAAAAAGGCAACATTATCCTTGGTTCAAACATCAATGTTTTCTTAGTGGCCCTTTTTTTGCAAATAGTTACTTCTGTATTATTGTGGTGTACATAAAGCTAACTTTAGTTTTATGTATAATTCACATTTGCTTTACAGAATTGTTAATAATCACTAAATTCGGTTGTTAACTTTCTGCACGTGACACTCGTCTATATAAATAAAAAAATTAACAATTTCTGTATTGAAAAACTTAATGTAGCGCCACACAATTTAAATAAAAACCTTAAAGTAGTCATTTCCAACTGTTCCACTCTTGTACATACATTTACTACCCACCCTCTTCTACAGTTAGAGTTTTAATGAATAACCACTTACCCTCTAACAATATATACTTAGCGCTTAAAAGGTAAATTGAAGATTTCATGGCCTCTTAGAAACCTTTTAACTGGCTGATTCTTACATTACAGGATATTTATCGACGGTGCATGGACTCTTTTGTTTATAACGATTCCTTTAGGTGAACGAACTTACTTATTACTATAAGCCGTCCTATATACCTACCTATCTATCTATATATACCAAGTTCCTTATACTTGATTAAAATAACTTTTCTTAGTTCTATCACGTACATAAATAATGTGAAAGTTCTTTTAAGTGATTATGCTTTCTTACCCTAATAAAACATCGAAAAGAATTTTGTACAAATTGAAAAAGGTTAAAATAAATTTGTGACATTTTATGCAACATTGATGTACCTATTCCGTTAACATAGGTTCCATCTAACTTGAAATAGAAATTATCCAGACCGTTTAAAAGTGTGTAATAATGTATACGAGTAAATGTCATTTTGATTCAGAAAAGTTAAGGAAAAGTATTAAACTAAGAATGTTAAGCGTCAACTTAACTCTGAGTTAGAAACGTCTAACTTTCTTTAATGGATCGAATATAGAAATAAACTTCATTTATCTGGTATAGTGCTAGCGTACTAAACATTAGGTTTTTAGGATAGAAGAAATTGTATCTACTTTATACATATATTTATAATAAGAATTAGTTGCGTACACTGAAGCAAGTTATTTGGTAAAGTTGTATTTATGTACATATGTTTAAGTTAAGTACAGTTGGATCTCATTCATACGTACCCCAACTTACATACACATATCCTCAGAATCGCCTCTAAGATAATTCCATATTATTACCAATCTACACATTTGATAGGTTTAAAATTGAACAATTACAGTGTTTGACTAAATATAACGTGAAACTATTTTGTGTCCCTCTAATATTAAAAATAAAAATCAATAATTTGCCACCCGACCAAAGTACGCCATTTGTGCCATTATAGAACGATTTGCGGTTTTTCGTCAAAGAAGTCAGAATAAATCCTTTCAAATTCTGTCATAGTTTAGTAGTAAAAGTTCGATAGTGACATACTAATTCTGGAAAACTTAACTTCAATATACATAGTAGGTAAAATGCTTTCTTTAAGATCTATCCATGTATATAGTTGATTACAGTGCTAAAAACGAAATATCTTATCGAATTCTATGAAAAAATAATTTCCTTTCAATCGAAACCTTAAATTTGTTTTTTTTTTCTCCCAACACTTAAAATGATCGATTTTTCGGAAAATAAATTCCGTTATTCAACATTAACCTTGGAAATGGAAAATAATCATGATTTTTTAGGACAGATACAAACAAAGTTTATAGCTGCTGTGTGGGTTTCATTGGGTCAATAAGTTTTTATATAAAACCGATGACTTATAGACAAGTAGATTTACCCCAGTGTGAATAACGTTACAACCATAAAAAAAGGGTCAGTTAAAAATTACCTTGTGAGTTTGACACCGCCACATAAAAAATTTATAAATACTCAGCTGTAAAATGTTTATGTAATACATAAAACCGCCTTCAAACCGTTTCAAAACTAAACACTTTTATTGCCTATAAAACTTGCCTTTTTCCGTTTTTTTTTTTTTTTCAGAAAAATGCTCGTGTGTGGGATGTAAAAGTTTTCTTGCAGAAAATGGCCATTTCGGTTGTTATCTATAAACGACACCCAAAAAATTGACAATTTCCACGGTCTAGGTACATTAGGTACATATAATATAATATTGAGTAGGCTGGAGCGACGGCGGTAATTCAAAAGTTGATATTATAATTTTCGAGAAAAAATTTGACTATTATAGCCGTCGCCCACTAGGACATCGAAAACAGAGCAGCGCGGCGCGTCGACGCGCGTCAGACATAAGGTATCGCCCATTGTATACGTTTTTCTGACGCGCGTCAGTGTCAATTGTCAAATTGAGTGTCGCATAGTTAGGCAAACTTATGATGCAATTTACAATGAAATGGTTGACGAAAATATGCCTATATTATCAAAAACGGATTGGGAGAACTAATTTGTATATTTATTTATTTATTTGTCAAAACAGATGCGCGTCAAGCAGCATATTTTTTTGACGCGCGTCTAAACGGAATTCGCCGGCATCTGCGGAGAAATTGAAAACTGCTGGCAATACCAGTAGATGCGCATCGACGCGCATCGAATTGAATTTATTCAATATTTTTAATGAAAATTAAAACTATTTGAATTTATTTTTAATCAAATGGGTTTAAAAATTTAATTAGGAAGAATATGTAAAAAAAAACAAATTAAAAATATCGCTTTACATGCAAGAAAATTAGTTTTTTTTTGGACGCGCGTAAACTCGACGCTCTAGTGGGCGACAGCCATTAATGGGGTCAATACAGAGGAATATGAAAAAATTATAAAAAAAATTAAATTTGAAGTATTTTTTGAAGCAAAAGGTTTAGGAATGTGCAAATTTTTGTTAAACACTTTTTTATAGGAATTTTTTTAGGCTACAATACTACGAAACTCAATTTTTAGAAAAAAATTTATTTTAACCCAAAAATATTAGAAAAATTAAAAAAAAAATTTACGTTTGGGTAAAATTTCGCCACCTGGCGTTTAAATCAGACAGTAATGGCAGTAAACAGTACAGTCGCGAAAATTTTTAGTTTCAGCCATTTGTATTACTAAAATGTAATTTTACGTCTCTAGAAAGTACTTTCTTAACGAAGACTGTCACTATCTTAACACAAGAGAACTTCTGTGTCATCACCATTTCTCACCATTGCTAAAAAAAAAAAAACCAAAAATCACTCCAGCCTAATATGAAAGTAGAGCCAATTTCATTCATAATATGTTTGTAGTGAATTTGATGGTAAACATTGTTGCCTACTCGTAATAAAACATGACACAATTTGTTTTATTTTTTTACGAGTACTCTGTACATGAATTTGATATCTTCTATACAACAAAATATTTTGTCCAGTAAATCATATTCCAAAAGAGGTAGAATATGAGGCTAGGTCCACGTCAATATTGTTAATACTTTTCTTTGTTTTTAAAATTTTGAACGCCTCATGCTTATATTTATTTAACAATGTTGAAGGAGTATAAAACTCATGTTTACAAATTCTTTTTTAGTACTTAGTATGCGAGTGTCCTGTTAGCAGGGTTGTTAAAGTAACAAATGATCGATAAAATACCTAATTTGTTACTGGTTACCAGACAAAAATCAAGTTACATTTGCTACATGTATTTGTTATCAAAATTTGTATGTATTTTTTAACCCAATGGTTCTCGCCAATTCTCCGTTCTGAAATATTTCGGAACAATTCTGAATATGTATGAATTGTATTAGTTTGCTACAATTGTTACAATTATTACATTTGTTTCATCATTTACTACCAGTTTGGTAAAAAATGTAACAAATCCGAAAAAGTGTTACTTTAACAACCCTGCCTGTTAGAGGGGGGAGTGAGATTGTTATTTGCGGCGGTCGTATTATTTGGTGTGTTCAGTCGATAAGAGGGGATGGGTGATCGTGTGGGAGGGAGGTTTTGTGTGACTCTGGGAGTATTTTAGTTTTTAAATAATTTATTCTCGTCCCTTTTTTCCTCCTGTTTTGCTTCCACACTAAAAAATAAGTGGAAGCTTTGTTTTCACTTTCATTTTTCAAAAATTTAAAATCGAAATGTGAAATGTCCACGTTTTGGACATTTTTAATCGTAAAACTGCAATAAAAATTTTGGTAGTAAGTATCGCTCGCTCG